>JAJSRW010001481.1:0-35790 GCA_022414725.1 Microglena sp. YARC | reverse complement strand
TAGGTACAAATTTATCTGCCCTTGACTAGGTCACCGTTCATTCTACTGTGACCTTGCTGAACAAAGGACGGTCCACCTAGACCCAGAGCGCACTGACCAATGGCACCAACTGATTAAGCGACCAGCTCCATTCTGCACACACACAACTTTTCCAGGTAAGTTAATAAGCTTCGGCGCTTTGTACAGGGCCCCATCTCTGCTGAGTAACAGAGGTCGCACTGGTGACCCACAAGAGGCCATCCGACACTTCGTCACCCAATCCTCAATGAATTCGGGCCTTCGCTCGCAATCGCACACTGTACATCTCACTTCAGGCTATCTGGACTTAATCCAGATTGTGACAGCGTTGATACAGGCGGCCTTAGCTGAACCGTAATGCTTCACTGACTTCAGCCCATGCCACCTGACATGACCACAGGGCACCATACTGCATTGTTTCCATCACGCTTCTTTCACTCCTTAGCTTACTGACTCACTCACACCTCTTCTGTTCCAGGTTGGCAGGTGTATTGCTCGCGCACCTCTGTGACATGGCCTCTTAGCTGGGAATGGCTCAAGTCTCTCAGCACGTTCTTAGCGCATCCTGCGGTCTGGTGCTTGGCTGGTGCACCTTGTACGAGGTCAGTTGCTGACAGTGACACAACCACTGAGTTATTTGTTGTTGTTTGTAAAAGTCCAGGGGTAGGCCAAATAGGTCGCTAAAGGGGGACTTGGCCCAACCGTAATAGGAAAGCCCTCTACTAAAATAGACACGTTCATTGATGAACTGATCTTGCGTGTTTTGCCAGTGAAATGCGTTATTTGACGAAAACTAGTCGGCTATTTTGTTTTATCCATTCGTACTTTCTTTCTTCTTTTGCTGTTGAATTATCCTCTTCCCTAAAAATTCCAGCTTAGATCCTAGTACTGCGTTGCCCGGAAAGATGCTTTCTCTGTAACCTCGCGCCCCCCCCCCCCCCCCCCCCCCCCCCGCACCACACACACCCTTTTCCTCCTTCGTGCAGACACATTCCCGCCTGTGTGCAGACACACACACCTACCCCTCTTTCCCTTTCCCCCCTTTTCCCCTGCTTTCTCTCCCCCTTCCCCTCGTGGCACAGAAACACCACACACCTTCCGCCCCTTCTCCCCCTCGTGCAGACAGTAACATAGGCAGTGAGTCGCCGCACTGCCATGCTAACGTTGCACTAATGCTGTAACGGGACGTCCCCTTTGGCTTGCTGACTGGTGTTGCCTATCCTAACACCGATTGGCACAACCACCCCCGCTATGGCGTACGCTTTGCATTTGGGTCCAGTTGTACAGCGAGTTATTTGTCAGGAGTGGCTGTTTGCGGGAGCTGCTCTCTGTCTTTCACAGTATCGTGTATGAGTTGTATCGGCATTACTTTGTGCTTTTTTTTAAGCAAGTGTCGTGAGTGATCGCCTGTACTGGTTTTCTCTCAACCAAACATCATGAGTGATATTCGGTCAGTACTTCAGTGTCTTGGGTTTTTGCCAAGGAAGCATGAGTGATTTGGGTGGACTCATTCTACTTAGATTTTTTGGTTAACGGTAAGGCGATATGAAGCATTTTTGTTGGCCTGTCTATTCTTGATACGCGTGCTTCGTTGGGAGCTTGCCTGGCTTCGGACAGGACCTATCTGTTGCAGTTGACTGGGTTTGGAGTTGTATTTTTTTTATGGTCATGGCTTGGGTTGGCGGGGCATGGCGGGCCTTGGTTCCGGTCTTATGGCCAGGATGAAACTACAGGTGTCCCTGTTTGGCCCGAGTGGGGGTGCCTCACTGCCCTTCTTTCTTGCAGCTTTGCATGGCTATCAGACTCCAACTGGTAAATTTGTAGTAAGTAAAGGTCTTTGTCTAAGGCGACCCAGTTCATATTGGGAACTGAGAGGGGGGGCGGGTGGATACGTGTCGCCATTCATCGGATGCATGGCGCGCATGGGTCCTGCCTAATACTAGTCAGAAATGCCCCCATGCTTTCGCGGGGTTGGAGGGGCAAGCGCATCGCACTGGGGTCGCAGTGGGTTGCTCAATTTGCGATGCCGTCGTGAGACGGAGAGGGCTGCCACGATACGGACTGATTGCTGTTCGCCAACACAACACAAAATAACAGACAACACACACAAATAACAAACAACGCACAGCAACAGCAACGCAGCAGCCCTGGCGGCTACCCTCCCCTCCCCCCCCCCCGACACACACACACAATGAGCACAACACAACAGTAGTCGCCCTGGACAGGTGGAGAGCCCGGCGGTACCTTTGCAATGCCAACAGCACCCTATCGACGTTTGTCCTCACCCAGCCCCACCTCCCACACGCACACCCACAGGTGCAGAGGCCGCGGCGGTAACTTTTGCAATGCCAACAAGCACCCCCTATCGGACGTTGTCCTCACCCCACCCCACCTCCACACGCACACCCACAGGTGGCGGAGCCCGGCGGTACCTTCCACGTTGCTTCCTGCATCTACGTGGATGCTGACGTGATGGAGCTGGAAGACCGTGGCTCGCAGCGATGCCAACAATGCGCCCTCTTCCGAACGTGGTGGAGAAGGATGGCCACCTCCATGTTCCTCAGAAGTCAGTCTCCTCACACCCGTTGGTCCTCCAGATCGAGCTCACGCAGGCTGACAGGGGGCAGTGAGGCAGAGATGAGGGCAGCAGCAATTCGGGAAGTTTCCAGAGCCTTGGATGCAAGGGATGGCATTGGAGCTCCTGCTGGTCCGGGCAGCCCTGGGGGGAGGGCCTAGCCTGCACCTGGCTTTGGGCACTGAAGCTTGCTTTGCTGGTCTCTTATCAGGCCAGAGGGGGCCTAGCCCTGCTGCCAGCCTTTGGTCATGGTCCTTGGCTCAGTTCTTCAGCCCCCCCTTTGGAAACTCGTTAGCTGAGCTTTTGCGGTCGTGTTGAAGGAGAGGGACAGGCGGCAAGTGGGGGGGCTGAGACGAGCGTAGATGGTCAACGGGGATGCAAGGATAGACATTCGGTGAGGGGTGGATGGATTATGGAAATAGTAATGTGTTGTATGTTACAGACGCAGTGGGTAGGCTAAAGAGGTTTAAGGACTTTTCCCAACCCGTGGATAGGAAGGGCTTCAAAAGAAAAAGCATCAATGAACTGAACGCCCAAACAATCAATTTTAAATCCGAGGGGGGGGGGGGGGGGGAGGGGGGGGGGGGGGCTGAGATCGTGCTAAACAAGTGATCATTTTAATTGCTACAATATGAAAAATAATTAATAATAAACTTACCTAATTTCTCGGGCTCTCCATACTCCCTTGGCCCTGTTTATAGTGTGTGTGTAATATATACATATATATACACACACTATAAACAGGGCAAGGGAGTATGGAAGCGCCACAAGAAATTAGGTAAGTTATTTATTATTATAATTATTAAAAAATTAATAATTAAAAATTATTTTTATATTGTAATTTAAATGATCATGTAGCATCTCAGCGCCTCCCCGCCGCCCCCCCGCCGCCCCCCCTGCCCCCCTATATATATAAATGTTAAATATATATCCAGCTTCTTGGGCTATGGATTGCCTGGTTTGGTAGATTGCAGGCTATATGCGCCATGACACTCTAAGTTCTGAGTAAGAAAAAGGCTCGCTCACAACACATTTAATCCTTCCAGTCAAGGATAAGTGCAGGAAGTGTTGATGGAGAGGTCGGATGGAGACGTTGGCAGAGCAGACGTTTTTGATTCGCTTAGGTTGATTATTGCTACACAGAGAAGGAAACACTCTGAAAACATATAGGGCACACAAGCTTGCTATGGTATCAGGTGCTACATAAGCTACACAAAAAGAAATGATAACGGCCTGGTGGGGTGTGGTATTAGGGAGCCCCCATCTTACGGCGGTAGGGAACAGCTGCTACTTACCTGGACAAAGCTACCATGGCGCTTGGCAGGACCGCGAACACTTAAGCGCAGCCCGTGGGGATTCGAACTCGCCGGCACGTACCTCGTTTAAGGAGCGCTCTGCCCTTGAGCATCCGTTGAACGGGGATAAAAAGCTACACAGCGATAACCGAGTAAGAAGGCAGCAGCACTGCAGCGACAAGAATGGCTAATAAATAAACCTGGTCCAGGAGGTAATATTCTATTACCTCCTGGACCAGGTCCCGAGGGGTATGTTGCCCAAACCTCACTGTTTATAAAACTGTCCCAGCTGCCCCCGGCGCTGTTCAGTTTCGGCATTGATTTTTGCTGAGTTTATGTACAATATCTCTCTAAAGAATAGCTCTTGTCGCAGATTAAAAACACTTCGTCACACTTTGCCGTGGGAGAACATCCACGGGAGGTTAAAACTTCATACGGGCCAGAAGAATAAAGTTTTATACGCCTCAGCGCAGCTTTCACCAATATGTGGTTTGAGACACACCTATCGTCAACACTCCTCCTTGTGGTCAGGCCATACATCAGTTCGATTTGGCCCACCACACATCCATTTCCGTGGGCTACGGGTTATGGTTGTAGTAGGGACGCAGCCTAAAGGGTTGACTGCTTCCCAGGGAGTCAACCCCTGGGGTCCGTTTGAAGTACCCCTGCACACCTAATATTGTCCAACAGAGAGACCCACCCTTAGACACGAAAAACGTGTTTGCAAAATAAAAAATGCAGTGGCCTTCGCTCCTCTTGCATTTTTTTACTCGTCCATCCATCAGATGAGCTTTGTTTGCAGTGCATCAGAAGAATAATTCAGTCAAGCTCCGCGAATCGCTTGTAACACCAATTACATACATAATTGAAAAAGCCTTATTAAGAGGCATGAGTTGAGGGGGGGCAGCCCTTTTGCTTGCACTGGGCCAACCACCAATACTCCAATAGGTAACTTGATAACTTGAACTTCAACTTGATAACATAACTTCATCCAGCAAGTTGCTAACTATACTAACTATGCGCCTACAAATCCACAGTCTTCACGTGTATGGAGTGTTCGCGCTTCCGAACACCGTACCTACTTTGCACATAAATATCTCACGGAATACTTCGAATCAAGTTGTACTAGATATGTCATCCTATATGTATATACCTCATATGATCACATTACAACGGGTCAACACAATTATGATCGAAGTGATGGGTATGCTGCACAACGCACCAAACTTCATATCATTTCTCTTCGTGATCATTTTACGTTTATGGGGTGTACGCGTTTCCAAAACACCTACTTTGACATCAATATCTCACGGCACACTTCGTATTAGGCGGCAAAGCCACTTTTAAGCGTATTCAACTATGAGCTATGCAGATTGGCGCAAAAACATATTGTATCAATTAATCCATATTAATCCAAATTAAAATCAAATTAAAATCAATTCAACGAAATTAATTACAAAGTTTCATTTGGGACGCGCCTCCAGGCGCCCTTAATTTCATAAGTTCTGTCAGAACTTATGATTCCGACGGTGAGGATATTAACACACTGGCAGCTCCAAACGTCTGTCGGTGGAACATTAAGTTACCTACTTACCTCTCTCTGCTCAATGTTCACTAGATTTAAAGGTGGCTTTGCGAATTATTTTAGCCCTTTCCTCCACATTCATGAGATGGACACTTGCTTACCAGCTACTACTTTCCTTCTACTTCTTCCAGAACAAACGTTGACTCTTCTTCAATGTATCAATCAGGTCCTTCGCACTGTGGGCCTTATCATCTCTACTTTAGATTTCCGGTACTGCGCCTTGCTACTTCTCAGCAATAGCCATCAATACGAACATCTAATAGGATGAGGGACGAGCCCTCATCAGCATTTGATTGAACACCTATCTAACGACTGATTGTCAACCTCGACTAGGGTTTTTCTTTTCCAAACGAAAGATACAGAGACAGAAACTGAACAAAGAGATGGTATTCAGCAATACTTCGGCGAAGCTGCTCAATAGAGCAGTGGAGTCGAGGGCTGCTCAGATACCTGGAAAACCTCGAAATGGTACTTGGCAGTACATCGGCGAGCTACCCGTCAACCTCGACTACCGTAGTCAAAAGATGACTGCGCCACTCTTGCAGCGTCCTTCAAGAGTGTCCATGGTAATCAATGAGTAATCAAAACATTACAATTTGCGTGTGCCACGTAAATTCTCTGAGGGTTTTAAACAACCCTGGTCGCTACCCGATCGATGTGTTTTCTTGGGTCATGTTTTTCCTCACAACCATAATATGTTTCTCGCACACAGCTTCTTCGTGTGGTAGTACCAACACACAAACCAATGCTTTTACCCGGTGCATACCCGAAGTCACTAGACTGCTGCATGCGTGCATTCAGAAAATAAGCATTTAATACAGTAATTTTTACAAGGATATTTGCCCGTCATTTTGGCATCTTCCGCCTGCAGAATACAATACCGGTACTTTCCGTTCCTTCCTTGCTTGCGCATTCAGGGAAACAGTCTATGACAAGAAGAGGCGAAAGCGCTAACTTGACACTCCTCCACTAAAACTAATTACGACAACTAGGTCTGCCATCCTGACAAGGTACCACAAATGAACTCAAGAACAATGCTGGGGAACACACGGTCCCACGGTACGTTTTTTTAACAAGGGTTTTTCGCCCCCATTGGTTGATCTCACTACCTGCATTTTTTTAACAAGGTTTTCGCCCCCCAATGGTGGGATCTCCTCCCTTGAATTTTTTAACAAGGGGGTTCTCCAATGGTGGATTCCTTTCTGCAATAATTCCCAGACTGGAAGGATTAGATGTATACGCCTTCTGTTACACTAGCTTCTCTTGATTGCATAATAGTATAATGAAACCTCTAGTCTTAGCCCCCACATCACCACATGTAATCCCACAGCTTGGGATTTGTCATTCATAATCGTATAATTGAATTTCACTGTGGCACGAACTCAGTGCCCAAGTCGGTAAAACGATTGTTTGGGGTTCGGTTAATCCGTTTTTTTCGTTTTAGCCCCTCCTGTCACGTTTGGGCAAGTCCCCCTGTACTCTAACAGAAATAAAAACAACTAGGATTTAATTACCCCTGGGCATATCACCCTTTGAGGCGAAATTCCCCTCTTGGAAAAAAAAAAATGGGGGGACAGCACGCTGTTGGTACCCCACATCTTGGATTACCGCTTTAATGAAACATATGTATTTTAGCCCCTCCTAATTACAAGGTTGGGCAAGTCCTCTTTTGCCTATTTGGCTACCCCTGGCCTGAAAAAATCGAAATCGATATGCAAACAACATGTTAAACCAGCGCTGATCAAAGTATCGGATGATTCGCTCGTTCATAGTAACCGCTCTGATCACATATCGTTTTTTGTTTTTTGCAGTCCAGGGGTTAGCCAAATAGGCTAAAGCCTCCAATCACGTATAATATTTTAGTTCTGAGCTAGGGATGATATTGAATGCATAGAAAGACTACGCCTTCGAGCTCACAACTCAAATGTTGAATCAGAAAGGAGTACCTCTCGTGCTGGCAGAATTAGCAGGTGCCATATGGTGGTTGACGGTAGAAGAGTGGTATAAATGAAAGAAATGCATCTAATAGTATGATGAAATTGAAATTGAAATTGAAATTCTTACATCCGAGTAATGCTCCACTCTCAGGACGTGAAGTTAAGGACACCACTGCGTAAGCCGGAGCTAGCAGTAGTCACCATAATATTGTGATGACCATTATACGCCGAGGATATAAAACATTTTTTGAGAATGTGAAAATTGAACCTGAATTAGTGGATAAAAACTCCAGCATGAAGCTGGTCATGAATTTTGATTCCTTTGAAGGATGGAAACACTTCATAAAATTGTATAATTCTATTACAATATACAATTCAAAAAAAGCGATAAGAATCGCACAATTAAATTATCAGCCCGGATGAGATGATGATTTAATTGTATTGTAGAATTAAATGATCACTAGCAAGAACTCAGGTCCCCCGTCGGTAAAATATTTCTTTGTTTACAAATTGTTTTGGTTTGGAATTGTTTGGAGTTCATTTCATTAGTGTTTTTTTATTTTGAAGCCCTTCCTACACGGTTGGGCAAGTACCTCTAGCCTATTTGGTATACCCCTGGACAGTAACAACATACATACAAAGGGCTAGCATAGGGAGGACCCACGCAACCTTTAAGGAGAAAATCTCCCTTGAAAATAAAATTAAAAGTTACTCGACCAAGGGAAATATATGAGCATTTAATTAACTTAATCAGTGAAAAGATACTAAATCACTATGGTGCAGATTTGTTCTAGAGGATTCCCAAATATATATCATGAGACGCGATTGGTTTACACATATTGACGAAGAAGGGGGCTTTTGCATTATTGTAGATTTAGATCATTGTCCTGATTGGTTAAGTTAGGGCAAGTACCTTTAGCCTGCTTATTGGTTACCCCTGGATGTATCATGTGGTAGCTATGCATCATGTGGTAGCTATGCATCATGTGGTAGCTATGCATCATGTGGTAGCTATGCATCATGTGGTAGCTATGTATCATTAGGTAGCTATGTACCGTATGCCATATTGCTACGCAAAGATGACTACCAAAATATGCCAAGATTCTGGGTTGAAACTCCTGGGATGACTCACCTCGTGGGGTGAAACTACTGGGGTGACTCACCTCCTAAGGTGAAGCTCGTTTCATAAAAAAAATGTCATTCTGCTACAAGAAGCTCGTAAGACGACACCACTAAGATCTACTAAAATCGCTGCAAACAAACTTAGCATCCAGCCCCTGCCAGCCATTTGTTTATTTAGTGCAATCCCACCCCAATCAACTTGGTGGCCGCTCAGTGGTACTTTTGGTGTTGAAAGATAGTCTTGGCTGTACTATGTGGTGGTGGCAGATTTGTGTGGTTGTGCGTGGTGGCGCGTATGTTTAATTAATGATCTTCAAAATTACGCTAGTGCGTGGTTTCTATCTTAGTAACTAATTGTAAATCAACTTTGGAACATGCTTACTGATGAGATCAAGTACGGCAGTGAAAATGCATCTGATACATCCAAATAATAATTATGATCATAACTTGACTAATTGGTATGATCATAATATGGACTCTATACATATGAACTTATTATGTAAACCTTTGGGCCACACTTGCTGCTGAGATCGGGTAGGTAGTGAAACTACATGAGATCTGTAAAACTAGTTACTATGCTCATAATTAATAGTGCTAATTTGTACTCTCTCTATATAAATCTTTGGATTCGTTTACTGTAAGTCAGGGCACTACAAAGCGCACGACGTGGCGCAATTTTGCGCACTCGTTTTAAGCCTCACTGCGCGTTTTGCGCAGATTTTCCAACCCCCTAGCCCCACAGTTAAACCCCACAGTTTTTGCGCTTTGTGCACTACAAAGCGCAGACCAATTTCACGTTTTTGCGCTTTCAGCGCTGACCAATTTGACAAAATGTAGTACACACATTGCGAGACCCAGGCAGCTGTGTCCTCAACCATTGATGCCGTGACTTCTTCTGTTGGATCTGCTGCCAGCAAGCCGTGGACGCCCCCCCCCCCCCCCCCTCTCACTCACCCACCCACCCACCCACACTACTGCAGAGAGATATAGCTTTCGAGCTTGGTGGTCGAACATGGAAAACCAAGAAACAGCTGATGACACACATACAGGTACATAGGTGGGGCTCATCCGTATTTTTCTGTCTTAGCTATCAAGGGCGCCTGCTCGGCGAAGTGACAAGCGCCTTGATGTCCCCGAGCAGGCGCCCTTGACTTCCCCCCGCGTTCCCCAGCTGGAGGCGCGTCCCAAATGAAATGATTCAGATCCTTAATTCAATGTATTTTAATGAATTTAATTGAATTGTGGGGCTCTTCAGTATTTTTCTGTCTTAGCTAAGCCAGGCACTTGGGTTGCAGCTCTTCTAGCTAGATATTCTGGTGGTGGTGGTGGTGGTGGTGTGTGTGTGTGTTGTTACGCGAGCCTGACACACCTGACTGCGGTCACTCGCTCATCACACTGACCATGCCTGTGTGCCACTTGTTAATGGTGTTACACAAGCCTGACACACCCGACTGCGGTCACTCGCTCATCACACTGACCATGCCTGTGTGCCACTTGTTAACGGTGTTACACAAGCCTGACACACCCGACTGCGGTCACTCGCTCATCACACTGACCATGCATGTGTGCCACTTGTTAACGGTGTTACACAAGCCTGACACACCGGACTGCGGTCACTCGCTCATCACACTGACCATGCCTGTGTGCCACTTGTTAACGGTGTTACACAAATATATTGCGGTCCAGCCGCACAGTAAAACATCTTAATTTATAGCGAAGAAATAATTAGCCAGCCAGCCAGAAAACAACTTGAATATATCAAATACAATAAGTCATCTAGTTAGGGACTTGCCCTTGTATCACATAACATTTGCTATACTAGGTGTGTCATTAAGCTGAACACTTCTATTTATACCCTTTTGGCTAGTAGCCAAGCAACTGCTGGAGGGGGATGGGGGGGGGGGGGGGGGGGGGGGGGGGGGGATAAGGGGATTTGATCTAGGTGGCTCTAGACCTCTAGTTGGACCTAGGTGTGCCACTCTTCCAGTTTGTACATCACACTCATCATCACACCCATCACAACTTTCTATGTCTCTCTCTCTCTCTCTCTCTCTCTCTCTCTCTCTCTCTCTCTCTCTCTCTCTCTCTCTCTCTCTCTCTCTCTCTCTGGTTAATGGTGTTACACAATTTGATTGCGGTTCAGCCACACAGTAATAAAGAAACACCAAAAATATCATTAGGAATGAGTCATCTAGTCAACCCTATTATTGAGAAAGTACAGTAAGCCAATTAACTAAGATCTAGTGAAGGGGGGGTCGGGGGGGGGGGTCCCTCCGTAACACAAAAACTCATTCCATCTCAACAGATTGAAATAAATTCCAAAGGCACAGTTCTAGCCCAGAAAAGAATCTAAATATTTAAGCATATAAAAAAACCAATCTAGGCAAATTAAGCCAGAAGGTGCTAGTTTCTATAATTGTCATTCTATGTGTCTATGTCTAAGGCGTCTTTGATGTCCGCCCTCCAGCTTGTCCTGTCTTGGGCCAGTAGGTACCAATTTGGAGACATGTTGGTGGCTTGGAGATCATCCTCAAGGGTGTGGATGATGGTCTGTCCTCCTTGCCTCTGTTGACCCTCAGCAAGGGGTGTGTGAGTGGCAAAGAGCATTCACCAATGATGCGCGAGTCAGGTCGCCTGGCTATGTGTCCTAGGAACCTCAGTCTATTTTCTCTAATGATGCTGGGAATATCCCTGTGGTTGCATCGTTGTCTTATGTCCTCATTTATAACTATGTCTGCTCTGCTCGGTCCAGCTCAGTCCAGCCACACAGCTCGGTCCAGCCCGGTCCAGCTCGGTCCAGCTCGGTCCATCCACACAGCTCGGTCCAGCTGGGTCCAGCTCGGTCCAGCCACACAGTAATCAAAAACACTGCAAATAGCATAAGGAATAAGTCATCTAGTCAACCCTATTATTGAGAAATTACAGTAAGCCATCTAACTAAGATCTAGTGAAGGGGGGGGGGGGGGGGGGGGGGGGGGGGGGGGGTCCCTCCGTAACACAATTAAAACTCATTTCCATCTCAAAAGATTGACACAAATTCCAAAGGCACGGTTCTAGCCCAGAAAAGAAGCTAAGTATCTAAGCATAAAAAAAAACAATCTAGGCAAATTAAGCTAAAAGGTGCTAGTTTCTATAATTGTCATTCTATGTGTCTATGTCTAAGGCGTCTCTGATGTCCGCCCTCCAGCTTGTCCTGTCTTGGGCCTGTAGGTACCAATTTGGAGACATGTTGGTGGCTTGGAGATCATCCTCAAGGGTGTGGATGATGGTCTGTCCTCCTTGCCTCTGTTGACCCTCAGCAAGGGGTGTGTGAGTGGCGAAGAGCATTCACCAATGATGCGCGAGTCAGGTCGCCTGGCTATGTGTCCTAGGAACCTCAGTCTATTTTCTCTAATGATGCTGGGAATATCCCTGTAGTTGCATAGTTGTCTAATGTCCTCATTTATAACTCTGTATGCTTTGCTGATGTTCAACGACATGCGTAGGCATTAATGGACTGCCACGTCGAGTCGTTAAATCAGGGGTTCTGAGAGAGCCCATGTCTCATGAGGGTGGATGGTATGATAGCTTTGAACACCAGATTCTTGATTTTCCTGGTTATGCTGTGTTTTTCCATAGCCTAACCATAGAAGCGGAAGCCCCCCTTGTCCTAGCAATCCTGCGTTCGACCTCCTCTTGTAGGTCCCCATCTGTTGTATGGAAGGTACATGAATGAGGCAATAAAATCAATGTTGTCCCCGTTAAGTGCTATGGGAGTGGGAGTGGGGTGAGAGGGGGAGCTAGACAGAGGGTGGAAGTTCATAGACTTTGTCTTCTTGTAGTTGATGGACATATCCCAAGTTCCTGAGGTGGTCTCAAGACTCTTTAAGAGGGAGTTGAGGCCATCTTTAGAGTAGGACAAGAGGACTAGGTCATCAGCATACAGGAGGAAGGTGATGCAGTGGGTAGTAGCTTGGGGGTGGGATCTAGGGTTGGCTGGTGTGTTGAGCAGTCCATTCATGTCTAAGGCTATTGGGAATCCAAGCTGGATATCCTCTAGTGAGGAACTACTTCTAACCAGGTGATCCATGCATGGGTTGATGAGGAGGGGGGAGAGGGCGCATCCTTGCCTCACTCCTGTTTTCATCTCAAACTTTCTGGATCTGTAACCCTGGACAAGGACCTCTCCTGAGCATCCATTGTACATCTCTTTAACTAAGCTAACTAGGTGGGGATCTACCCCTCTAGCAGCCATCAGGGTCCACATTGCCTCCCTGTTGACACTGTCGAAAGCCTTGCGGTAGTCCACAAAAGCTGCAAAGAGCGGGGCCCGCCCTACCTTGGATAGTTCACAGATGCGCCTCATGGTGAAGAGCTGGTCAGCACAGCCACAACTTGCTCTAAACCCACATTGCGCCTCATGCAGAGTTGGCTGGATGGTGGGCATGAGTCTGTCGATTAGCACATTCATGTAGACCTTGCTACATACTGACAGCAAGCTGATACCACTCGCTCGCTTGCTTGCTCTGATTTTGTACTTCATCACACTCATCATCACACTCTTCAACACACTCGTCATGCCTTTATGTTTATTTTTCATTATGCACTACACCACACCAATCACACTCATCACATACAATCATTAAACGCATCAATCAAACCACACTTATCACATTCCTCACACCCATCACTCTTGTCACGCTTATCATCCCTTGCTGCCTCTCTTCCAGGACGTCCTTCATAACACGTCAGCAGGCTCTGACCTGCAAAGTGATGATAATAACTTGCTCCATGCCCTTCTTCTCCACCATCCATGTGCCGAACAGAAGATTGGCTTGGGTGTTTCCTCTTTCTGTGTTGATGGGGCTCCTATGGGGCAACTATCAAGCCCCAAAACGCGATGCATCTGGGTGAAGCGTGTTGATGGCACCACAACCGACTTATCCTACCTAAAGGTGCGTACGCACCTCTAGTGTCTTCTTGTCTTCTAGGGGTACACCAAATTGCTTCAACGAAGAAGGGTCGTGGGTTCGATTCCCCCTACGGTTGCCCTTAGCGTTGCAGGTCGTTGTCAACCGTGATGGTAGCTTGTCCAGTCAAGGTGGTAGACCGTTCTCTGCCCGCATACGACGGGTTCCGTTAATACCATGCCCCACCATGCGTTCTCAATATTTTTTCTTCTTTTCTTGCCCAGCCCAGCCCAGATTTTGCTTAAAACCATGTAACACTTCAATTCAACCAAATTATATCAAATTAAATTCAAGCCTGCTTGCCTTGCACCACAACTGTGGTTGTTTCTGGAGTGGTAAATGACTATCAGGGCCCAGATTTGGTTGAACAATCAAGCATGTTCATTGCACGGACCTGCCCCGAGCCTGGACTAGTACCTCGGGAGATCAAGCCTAATTCATACGATTCCCACAATGAAGGCTTGTGTTGCACGACCATACTCCCAAATAAAAAACAAAAACAAAAGCACCAACAACTTCTAACGAGGACTTTAAATTTCCTATTATGAAGGATGGGGGCCCTAGCAACAAAACCCACCATAATTAGGGCATATAGCATGATGCTTCTAGGTGAACTGTGTTGCAATTGAATGGTAGAAAAACTACCTTCTACTTTTGTGAACGCCTAAACACTAAACCCACCCCAAACCCTCCATCCACCCCTTAAACCCATATAACCACCACACCACCACCACCACACACAACCTACTGCCACGCCCCGTCACCTCTACTGCCGCCTCCCTGATCCGCCCACGTTCACGCACATCATCGCCATTTCCACCACCGCAGTGCCTCAAGCGTGTCAACAAACAAAACCCCGCACCAGGGTCCCTACCTCAACCTGCCGCTCTTACCTGGGTCTTGCAAGTGAAGCAGATACCATCCACCAACTCCAAGCCGCTTTTGACGACCTTGACATCCACCAAAATTGTGGAACCACCGTCGACGCCCGTAACAGTCAAGGTCGTTACAGCCGCAGTGAGGTGCTGAAAGCCATGCGCTATGCAATAGCACCACAATGCATAAACTACAAACGCCGGATGTTCAGTGCCAAGGGCTCTGTTGTCTGCCTTGCAACAGGTAACATGAAAATCACCATGGGGGCCACTTCCATCCCCCACTGTCAGAATGGCGAATACAGACCACCCGTGTGCCTGTAGTTCACCATTCTGACACCGGCCAGCCCCCCCCCCCCCCCCCCCCCTCTCCAACTGGGCCTTCCTACCATCCACCTGTCCAAGGCACTTAGCTCCCTCCTTAAGACCTGGGCACAACTACCGCACCCCCATGCAGATAGACCACACCAGAACACCCCATGCTCCCGTGCACACATGCCATCCTACAAGCACCAGGGTACTACATTTTATCAAATTGATCAGCGCTTAAAACGCACAAACATCAAATTAGTCAGCGCTTTGTCGTGCAAAAGGCTCAAAAACTGCAAGCTGCGCCCACAGGGGGTTGAAAAACTGCGCGAAATGCGCAGTGGGGCTCAAAAAGTGTGTGTAAAACCGCGCTGCTGCATGCGCTTTGTACTAACCTGACAAGCACCAGGCCTTGCTCTATACACAGATGGGAGTGCCCTGCCACAGGTAACATGTAAATCAACGTGGCCCTCTAGAGGGGAGGGGATAGTGTAGAGGGGAGGGTATGGTGTGTGTTAGCTGTGTGTATGTGTATGTACGCATGTGTGTGTGTGTGGTTATGTGTGTATATGTGTCGGTTTCCATGCCAGCTTGCCCTCTAACAGAATGTGGCTGATCACCTATTGATGAGCGCTAGGGTCAGTGATTTGTTTCAAATCTGAAATTGAATGTTTTCTAGCTTCATGGTTTTAGGACTCCTCCAGGGACAGCGTTTTAGTGCCTTTTTTAGCTTTTTATAGCTTTTGTAGCCTTTTGTAGCCTTTTAGGGCAAAAAACATACAAAAAATGTAGGTTGATATCACTCCCTGGCCTAGGGAGTGATGGCTGCAAATCCCAGGCAACTCCATACACCCTCCCTATACCCACTCATCTTTAACAACAGTGCCTACAATCTCTACATGCAGAAAGTGCTTGCCCTGCAACCGAATAGGGCTGATTGCATATCAGCTCCACAACCCGGACAACTCCACGCACATCGATGTCCATCCCCCAACAATGAATGGAACCTTCACAAACAATAAACCCATGATCTGCCCTGCACCAGCAGAGGAGCTGACTCCCAGAACTTGCAAAGAGGGCCACGCCTGGCCCAACACCTCTCAGACCATTTTCCATGGCTTCCTTCAATCCTTGGAGCCATAGCGGCAGCGTATTGCATATTTTGATTGTTTTGACATTTGCACATATATCAACTCCATCAACAAGTAAGTAACCAAAGAGTACGCACTGTCTGTTCAGGGTTTTCCCCCCCCGCTAAACAAAGAGATCGCTAGTTTTGACCCCTCTTTAAGCAAAATTCTGGCTATCAAAAGTATTTAAACAAGTTTTTGTGTTGCCCTATAAGGCCCTGAAAAGCTACAAAAGGCTATAAAAAGCTATTAAAGCACTATAACGCTGTCCCTGGAGGAAGCTGAAAGCCATAAAGATAGAAAAAACCCACTTTCAGATTTGAAAAACAAATGTGTCTGTTCTGCCACAGGGGAGTATCTGACTCCGAGTACAAGTGAAGTGGACCACGCCTGGCCCAACACCTTCCAGGTCCTATCCAATCGCTTCATTGGATCCTTGGGGCCAAAGCTGCAGCGTATTGCAAACTTTGATTTTTTGACATTTGCATATATATCAACTCCATCAACGAACAAGGAAATGAAGTTTACTCACTGTCTGTTCAGGAATCCCCCCCCCCCCCCCCCCCCCCCCGCTAAACATAGCGATCGCTAGTTTTAACCCCGTTTTAGCGAAATTTTCGCTATCAGAAGATTATTAAAGTTTTGTTTGCCCTAAAAGGCCCTAAAAAGCTACACAATGCTATAAAAAGCTAAACAAGCACTATAACGCTGTCCCTGAAGGTGGCCTACAGCCATAAAGCTTGAAAAAACTCACTTTCAGATTTGAAAACAAACTATGTCTGATCTGCCACAGGGGAGGATCTGACTCCGAGTACAAGTGAAGTGGACCACGCCTGGCCCAGCACCTTCCAGGTCCTATCCAATCGCTTCATTGAATCCTTGGAGCCAAAGCTGCAGCGTAATTTGCATCACCTCCACTGCTCAGACAACTCCATAACCTCTCTACACCCATCCATAGCCCAGAAGTGGGAGGATTACCACGAGGAGCACGCGCAGCTTCGCCTCCTCTCTAAGAAAGGTCACATGTAAGTTGCATGCCGTTGAAAGGTCACAAGCAAGTTGCATGCCATTGAAAGGTCACATGTAAGTTGCATGCCGTTGAATTTATTTGGATTCAAAACCATGTTGGGATTAAAACCCATGTCGGAATTCAATACTATGTTTGGATTCAAAACCATGCTGGGATTCATAACCATGTTGAGATTCAAAACCTGTAAGTTGCATGCCGTTGAATTTTATCGTCCTCATGATTTTGGGGGACCATGTCTAAATTTGCTTGTTGAATTAATACAGCCCCTCCTGATAGTCTTTAATCGTTTTGATGATTTTAGATAGGGGAAGTCTCCTTATCCTGAATTCTGGACAAAATGGAGTTGCATGTTGTTGATGTTTATGGATCAACAATGGCTTGCCCATGGCAGACATCCTCCTTGCCACTGCACCAATTCTACTACAGCTCCATTATATGATAATGTAGCTACATTCTCAGCTACATTCTCAGCTACGCTCTCAGCTACATCTCGCCAATAAGTACCCCTTGATACCGTCAGGCAGCGGGCATATTTGGAGTCTAATGGGGCACCAGGATAATGAAAACATTATCATCATCAACATCATCATTTCATAACTTGTGTTGAATTTATTTATAGTCCCGCCTGCCATACAGGGTACTTCCAAGCGCGCGCTTTTGCGCGCTGGCGCGCTGCCTTTTTGAGCCCCACTGCGCGTTTCGCGCAGTTTTTTGCAACCCCCTGTGGACGCACACTATGAATAAAACAGCATTTTACGAACTAGAATTTGGCTTGGAAAATTCTACGAACCCCCCTCGTAAAATGTTGGGCTCTACTTCGTAAAAAGCGGACACCCCCTCGTAATTTTAGGTTTACGAACTAGGATTTGATGGTTCGTAAACTGAATGGAGCTGGTTAGTAAAATTCCGGCACCCTTTTATTACGAACTAGGATTTGATAGTTCGTAAACTAAATGGTGCTGGTTCGTAAAATACCGGGCACCCTTCGTGGAATAACCCTCCTTGAATACCGGGAATTTGGTCCCGGATTGTACAGGGAATTTGGTCCCGGATTGTAGTATTTAATACTGGACCGACCTTTTTCTTATTATGTAAATTCGGACCTGGGCTCCGGGCTAGGTTAGGTTCCGGGTGTTTCAGGGATTGGGTCCCGGTTTTTTTTCCAGGCAGTGCTTGCACTGGAGACTTTGGATCATACGAGATGTATAGATGGATTGCAATGTTTTATTTACAGACACAATTTTAAGACTGAAAAATTCGAATTCAAAAAAGTAATATTCAACGATAGCTATTATAATTTGGCCATTTACAAATTCTCCTCATTTGTGGGAGAAATTGTACCCATGAATTGGGCCTAGAAAATGGTACTCATCAGAAGTATGAGTACCCTCTGCTCTGACTACTAAAATAATAAGTACCAGGGTACCCTGATGAGCTCTGACTAGTATATATAGTATATGTCCCCCCCCCCCCCCCCCCCCGGCCACCCCCACTGGCTAGTCTAGCTATAGCTACTATTATATGATGAGTGATAGCATCAGGTGCAGTGTCGTCATCAGGCTTCTATCTTGATCTTGTCCCTCTACTCATCCCAGCATGCTGATGACTTGCTCCTTGTCCACCATGCTGCAATATGTGGAAGTCACTGCCTGCCGGAGCTGCAGCAGCATGAAAGGAAGGAGGTGGAGTTAGAAGATTATTAGTTGCTTGACCAAGCACAAGCCACTTGAATAATCAACGAATCAGCAAGCAAGAAAGCGTTCACGTGGTAGCAATTACGATGATGAGACAGATAGATGGTGCAGCATATAAGACACATGGTGCAACATACAAGACAGATTGTGCAGCATACAAGACATATGGTGCAATGTACAAGACACATGGTGCAGCGTACAAGACACATGGTGCAGCGTACAAGACAGATGGTGCAGCATACATGACACATGGTGCAGCATACAAGACAGATGGTGCAGCATACAAGACATACGGTGCAACGTACAAGACAAATGGTGCAGCGTACAAGACACATGGTGTAGCATACAAGATAGATGGTGCATCATATACGACACATGGCGCAGCATACAAGACACATGGTGCAGCAAGGCAAATCATGCTGCATACAAGCCAAATGGTGCAGCATACAAGACACATGGTGCAGCATACAAGACACATTGGTGCAGCATACGAGACATATGGTGCAACGTACAAGACAAATGGTTCAGCATACACGACAAATGGTGCAGCGTGAAAGTGAATTAAAAATAAAATTGAATCATACTTAAGAACCTTGAGCATATTATATACTATAAGTATAATAAGATGAGCGAATCTTGCATCAAAGTTCACACGTATTCTAGTGAAATCCACAAGACGAAAATGAAAGAAGACCCTGCATATCGTGCTCATGTAAATAATCTCGCCAGACTTGCAACTGTAAAACGGTATCAAACAGATGAGGCATATCGTGAGAGGCGACAAGCATATACCAGGAACAGGTACCAAAATGATCCTGAATTTCGCGAAAAACGAAATGAACGCGCAAGACTATATCATGCAAAAAAAAGAGAAGAAAAAAAGGCGTTATTATTGGCAGAAACTGTCGGAGTATAGTGTTTCATTTAAAAAATTGAAATGCACATTATTATTTTTAGTATTTTAAGTAAAACGCTTAAGAGATTGTTCACATATTAATATATTACAGAATTATAATGGCATCAAATACAACTTTGGCAAAATGGTACAAAAAGCATTTGGTAGCAGCAGGAGAAACTCCACACAGGATTACTAAAAAGTATGTGATCGAACAGGGTCACGAATCAGTAGAAGAGTTCTATAATGCTGTGGAATGGTACAAGAACTACATGAAAGAAGAGGCAAAAAGGGTTAAGAGGCAAAAGAAGGTACAATATGATAGGGAACGCTACCAAAAAAACGCTCCCAAAAGGTTAGTCGAATTCGAGCTTTTCAATCAGGCCAGCAACACTTTGTATGTGTATAGATGTATTTCTATCACAAACGCTTTTCGTCCTTTGAAGAATTTCGGCCCAGACACATTGTTGGTTTTGGCCGAAATTAACCAAGACAAATATACAAAAAAAACTGAAGAGGGAGAGTATGTGTCTAATACTTTAGCTGGGGAAAACATTTTTTTCACAGGATATGCAGAACTACTGAACAGACTTGACATTGACGACCCAAGTATGGGAGCTTTGTTAACAAGACTCATATCACAATCCCTGGCAATAAAAATTACCCTCCAACGAACCTGTGAATAATACAGTTGATAGGCCGTTCTTGTACAGGACTATCAGGGATAACATACATACTGTTTATACAGAATGTAAGTTCATACGTTTTGAGTGGGACAATAAAGGAGATAGCTTACAAACAAGTATAAAAAGGACCAGGAATCGGAATTTACCCAACGGAGCATGTGCAATTGAAGCAATTCTGAATGGTTTTCAGCCAGCATTCGACTCCTACAACA
The DNA here is from genome assembly GCA_022414725.1 of Microglena sp. YARC. Taxonomy (NCBI): domain Eukaryota; kingdom Viridiplantae; phylum Chlorophyta; class Chlorophyceae; order Chlamydomonadales; family Chlamydomonadaceae; genus Microglena; species Microglena sp. YARC. The sequence goes on along the minus strand of JAJSRW010001481.1, from coordinate 15,478 downwards.
AGAAATTGAAGTATCATAAACATACACTCACATTTGAATCAATTTATTGGGATATATTCGAAAAAGAATATAACGGAGTGTCTGACATTGACATGACAGTCGAGGATTTATTTGAAGTGGTTCAAGAAGAATGGTTTTGGAGCAGAAATATACGACAACGAAAACAGGGTAGTATGTAAATATGAGCACCACCTGAGGAGCAAACAAAAACATACAGTATCCAGAAACTACGTGTCATATATTGGCATGAACATGTGCAGAACATAGACGAAGTGATGTCTTTTTGCCAAGACAACTAAGAAGGACATGTACTCTCGTCCGTCATCCAACTTTGTAGTGCCAAAAGTCAAAAAGGTTACAACAGACATGTATCACTTGGCAAACAAATACGAAGACATATTCCCAATTATTAAAGCTGGAATGGAAGCATCAAAAAAGGACATCAGAATCATCTACAACGGAGATATGAAAGAAGTTCTGTTAAACTTAGTTCAAAAAGAAGGATGTGACCCCAAGCCGATCATGCAAACTGGACATATTATTTCACGGTTAGAATTGAACCACATCGTGACAAAGGACGACAAACCTATAGCCATCTCAGTTGAGAATGCATCTCAAGTGCAAGGGTTTTCAAAATGTCCAATTCTAGACGTAGACACGTTTGTAGACTACAAGAACCTGGACTCAGAAGTGAAGGGATCGTTTCTAAGTAATAAATTTAAATCCGAGATGAGCATTGAAGCCAGTGAGGTTTTCAAAACATGTTTAGATCGAGTACCAATGGGCAGGCTTGTTGACAAAGATCTGTCTACCATAGATCTTGACGAGATTACAGCGCTTGATATCAATAAGCATTACTTTACTTGCATATGGATGTTGGTTGATGGACCAGGGTTCCCAGTTATAAATTCATGGGATATATTCTACACATACATATATGATAAACCACTAAATGAAGCAAAATTCACGACTAAGAAACAAAGGGTTGTGGAATATGATGACCCGTTTCAAAACAACTTCACGCAAACAACACTTGATTCTCAGGGCGGAATAGTTAAAAGGAAACCATTCAACAAAGGATATATATATCTCGTCAGAATAGATGAAGAACACCCCATTTACAACCAGGATAAAATGCTCATTTATGGGTACGAAGTTGTGCAATTGAAATTCAAATACACAATATTGGCATATCTGCGAGTTGAGTGGAAGAAGTGTAGGTATCTAGAAACTATATTAAAACAGTGTTTGGGGGAGGGGAAGTACAAACACATCCCAAAAGATTTGTTAAAGGGAATCCCTAACGAACTATCAGGCCTTTTTGGAAAAAAACACAACACCAGCAGGCATTCAAAAATCTTCAAGAACAGATCTGATGCTGTAGAATATGCAAACAAACACAAAGTAAATGTTATACCTATGGCAGACGACGTGTTTCTTGTAACCATCACACAGAAAACAGAGCTCATAAACGGATTTCTACCAATGAGGTATGCCCTCACGAATCTAGCAAGATTCCAGATCAATGACGCACATGAAAAGCTGAGCGTCGACAATCAAGTGCTTGCTGTAAAAACCGACTGCCTATATGCCATAATAAAAGACGGAATGTGTATCAAACAGCGAATTGGCATATATTTCGGTCAATACAAGATATTGAAAGGATCTCTGCCTCCCAATAACGAGATTGTACAATACAAAACAAAACAAATCATAACATACCCAGAGCAAGATATTCGTATTGTTGACAAGGTTTTACCAAAAACAATCATTGATGGGTTTGCCGGTTGTGGAAAGAGCTATGCTGCTCAAGACTATGTCTATAAACCTTTGGGGAAAAATAAGAAACAACGTTTTGAGGATAAGGAAATATTGGTGGTATGCCCATATAACTCCCAGGTTAACAATGTGCTAAAGAAAAGCAGGGAAGACGGACATGATATCCAAGCATGCACATTTCACAATCTTATTGGCCTCAATTTCGAAGGAGAGTATGGGAAGAACAACGCATTTTCACTAGATGACATTAAAGCCATCATATTCGAGGAAGTAATGTTGATGACCAGGAGACATATGAATGAAATGAACAAGTTCATGCACAAACACCCACATATATGTTTCATAGCCAATGGGGATTCACACCAACTGGAATCGATTGATGATGATGCTACAATTGAGATGAAATGTGACTATGTGCAAAAAATATTCGATAATAAATATACATTAACATTCAACCATAGACTGAAAACACAACAAGACAGAGATGATATGCTCCTCATCCAAGACGACCTATTTGACGAAACCAAAGATTTACAAAAAACCATCAGAAAATGGTTCAAGGATAGAATACTTTCCTCGTTAGAAGATGTTAGTAAGCTAAAAATCAATAGAGCAATCAGCTATCTTGTGTACAGCTCAAAGGTTTTGAACACTTTTATAGACGAGCGCCTGGACAAAAGTAAAAAGCGGAAGGCAGCACAATGCTATACGCTGGCAGATGGCAAAACATATCACTTCGGCCAAGAGCTAGTTTGCAAAACCAATATCACGAGGAGTTATAAATACAAGGACGATGGGGAAGAGAAAACAGCAACAACCAAGTTGCGTCCGAATCAGAGGTACACAATAATCGGGCAGACCAAAAAGGAATTCAAACTACAGGACATCTCGTCTGAACACATCAAAATAGATATAACGCACGACATGATCTGCAAATGGTTCGAGCTAAGTCACTGTAATACGTGTCACAGCGAACAAGGGTCTTGCATTGCAGAGAAGTTTGTCATAACAGATCTGCTAACAATCACGGACAGGAGATGGGTATACTCAGCTGTTTCCAGGTGCAGTAAGCTATCTGACGTATATTTTCTGCAGATGGACTTGACAGACCTGAGGTTAGACGAGTTCTTCAAAGACAAAATACAGGGATACAAAAAACAAGACAGGTCAAAGAAACGTGATTATGACTACATGTTAGAGGAGTATGTAGACGTGGAATGGTGCAAGGAGCAATACATCCAAAACAATGTATGTATTGGATGTCAAGGACACATGAATGTGGAGAAGAGTAGCAAAATTCAATGTACTGTTGACAGAATAGATAACGCATTTGCACACTTCAAGTGGAATTGCAGATTAATGTGCAATAAGTGCAATACCGCGAAAAATAAGTTTAACGTCCTAATATATATAGGATGACGGAGCTTGAATATATTTTAAAAAATAATCCGAATCTAAAATTGTTGTCCAAGCAAAAGCTATTTACAAGGCTAAAAGATGACGGGATTACCAAACGAGATATTGAAGATTACTTCAATCCACGAGAACTCACACAAATATATCAAAAACCACAAAATACCAAATTCAAATTCAAAATAACCGCCCCTCCAAGATCTTTCCAATCGATGTAGCAATTATGCCATTGTCGAGCAAGAGGATAAATAATAACATAAACCAAATTCTTATGTGCATAGACATCATTTCTAGAAAGGCTTATTGTTACCCACTGAAAAGCGGCAAGATGAATGATGTCTTAGACGCCTATCAGAAATTTATAGGCGATGTAGACGAAGATATCAACAGTGTATCAGGAGATAATTTTTTTGCATCTTCAATATTTGAGTCTTTCAATAAAGAACTAAATATAAGGATTTATACAGACGTTGCAAAAGAAGACCACATTACTCCGATGGGGAACAAGCTGGGAATCGTTGACCGCTTTACCAGGACTCTGAAAGGTTTGATAAAGAAACACTCAATGGAGAACAAGACTAAAAAATGGGTAGATGCACTTGGTGATATTGTTGAGCTTTACAACAATACAGCCCATTCTGGGTTGAAAGATGCAACCCCAGAAGAAGTGTATGATGATTACGACTACAGCCAAAAGCTATATGAAGCTCAGTCAAAAAAGAATGAAAAGATGAATGACAAAGTGACCATGAAAGTAGGGGACAGAGTGCGTGTAATGTTACAGAAGAAGACCTTTGAAAAGGAGAAAGCCACGTTTTCCACAGAGATTTACACCATTGAAGAACATATAGGATACAGATTCAAGCTCAAAGGAGTCAAACGTCTATATAGACCAAGCGAAATGAACATTGTTACAAATGTGAAAGACAGATTAGAGCCAGAAAAAGAAGACAATCAAATCAGAAGGATGCAAAGATCAAAGGCATTTAATTCCTATGACGAGATTGTTACTGCTCTTGATAAGAAGGACGAACCAAAAGCAAAAAGAACAGTGCGAAAGCCCAAACGGTTTGCTGAGTAACAGCGGCGTTCCGCTAACCAACAGTCCTCCATTCCTCCTCCTGCGAGTAGCGGGGGCGGAACGGTAACCGGTATATATCAGTCGCACCCTGCGCGGAGAGTAGAAAGGTGTAACAAAGTGTAATGAATCGTATTTTGTCGTATTTTGTCGTATTTTGTCGTATTTTGATTGATGCTTCGCATCCATTAGCCGTTAGGCTAATCATATTTTTTCTTATCCATTCGTGTAACCTCCCGTCACGCAGTGATGGTCGCGTCAGCTCCCGAATCTTAGGCGAATCGCGTCAGCTCCCGAATCTTAGGCGAATTGTTGGTACTGCATAATCATTTGAGAGAAAGACGACAGAACGCCCACAAAAACAAATAGCCCGGGCCATCGCTAGACAGTCGCGGAATTTACCTACCCTTCTTTTGCATTTTTCGGAATTTTCTATATACTCGGGAAAGATGCCGTCGTGCCGCTAGTGCCATACTTACTGAGGGGGGGCGGAGGGTTTTGCCGCGACAAATTGAATAGCCGATCTAAGTTGACAGCTAGGACGCAGGAGGGTTGGGGGCGGGGGGGGGGCACGGTAATCCTATCATCCTACTGTGTCGGACTCTTTCCAAACTCTTTCTCTATTCTTTTCGCTTTCGCCCCCTCTGACCCCCAGTGTCCTGGGTTTAAACAATACCGGGCACCTCCGCACTCTTGTCCATAGCTCATAATAATTATTATTTAACCACATGAACAGTCTGAGGTCAAACCATTGAGGCCTTGGGAAGTCATAACCCAATATTATGTCCTGGTGCCTGTCCAGCAGGACTGTAACCCACGCTAAATAATCCTGTCATTCGACGGTGTCAAATTCTTTCCAAACTCTTTCTCTTCTCTTTTCTTCTTGGCCATAGTCCAGAATAATTATTATTTAACCACATGCACAGTCTGGGATCAAACGATTGAGGCCTTGGGAAGTCAAAACCCAAGATTATGTCCTGGTGCCTGCCCAGCAGGAGTGTAACCCACGTTAATCCTGTCATCTGACCGTGTCAAATTCTGTCCAAACTCTTTCTCTTCTGTTTTCCTCTTGGCCATAGTCCAGAATAATTATTATTTAACCACATGCACAGTCTGTGATCGAACCATTGAGGCCTTGGGAAGCCATAACCCAATATTATGTCCTGGTGCCTGCCTAGGGGTGTAACCCACGCCAATCCTGTCGGCCGAACTCTTTCCATGATTGTGATTGTGCAGGAGGCGGAGAGAGATGGGAAGGAAGATGGGCTTGGGGGTTCGGTTAGTTACAAGAAAGAGAGGCATAGCTATCTAAAAAAAGATAACAAGAGGGCAGTTATATATTAGGCTTGGTTACCGGAGTTTAGGGGATGTGCTTCTTCGCTTGACTGGAGTTAGCTGTAGCGTATATAGAGCTGTAGTGTGGAGGGGAAGTCAGCAAGTCAATGAGTTAGTGAGTCAGTGACTCAGTGTGTCATTGTGTCATTGAGTCAGTGAGTCTGTGAGTCAGTGAGTCAATCAGTAAGTGAGTCGGTGACTCAATGCGTTAGTGAGTCAATCAATCATCAGTGAGTCCGTGAGACAATCAGTCAGTGAGTCTGTGAGACAATCAGTCAGTGAGTCTGTGAGACAGTGCTTCAATTATTCAGTGAGCCAGTGAGTCTGTGAGTCTGTGAGTTAGTGAGTCAGTGAGTCAGTGAGTCAATGAGTCAGTGATTCAGTGTGTTAGTGTGTCATTGATTCATTGAGTCAGTGAGTCAATGAGTCAGTGAGTCAATCAGTTAGTGAGTCAGTGACTCAATGAATGAGTCAGTGAGTCAATCAATCAGTGAGTCAGTGAGACAATGAGTCATTGAGTAAGTGAGACAATGATTCAGTGAGTCAGTGAGTGAGTGACTCAATCAGTCAGTGATTCAGTGAGTCTGTGAGTTAGTGAGTCTGTGAGCCTGTAAGTTAGTGAGTCAGTGAGTCAGTGAGTCAGTGAATCAGTGTGTCATTGTGTCATTGAGTCAGTGAGTCTGTGAGTCAGTGAGTCAATCAGTAAGTGAGTCAGTGACTCAATGAGTTAGTGAGTCAATCAATCATTAATGAGTCCGTGAGACAATTAGTCAGTGAGTCTGTGAGACAATCAGTCAGTGAGTCTGTGAGACAGTGCTTCAATTATTCAGTGAGCCAGTGAGTCTGTGAGTCTGTGAGTTAGTGAGTCAGTGAGTCAGTGAGTCAATGAGTCAGTGATTCAGTGTGTTAGTGTGTCATTGATTCATTGAGTCAGTGAGTCAATGAGTCAGTGAGTCAATCAGTTAGTGAGTCAGTGACTCAATGAGTCAGTGAGTCAATCAATCAGTGAGTCAGTGAGGCAATGATTCAGTGAGTCAGTGCGTGAGTGACTCAATCAGTCAGTGATTCAGTGAGTCTGTGAGTTAGTGAGTCTGTGAGCCTGTAAGTTAGTGAGTCAGTGACTCAGTGTGTCATTGTGTCATTGAGTCATTGAGTCAGTGAGTCAGTGAGTCAATCAGTAAGTGAGTCGGTGACTCAATGCGTTAGTGAGTCAATCAATCATCAGTGAGTCCGTGAGACAATCAGTCAGTGAGTCTGTGAGACAATCAGTCAGTGAGTCTGTGAGACAGTGCTTCAATTATTCAGTGAGCCAGTGAGTCTGTGAGTCTGTGAGTTAGTGAGTCAGTGAGTCAGTGAGTCAATGAGTCAGTGATTCAGTGTGTTAGTGTGTCATTGATTCATTGAGTCAGTGAGTCAATGAGTCAGTGAGTCAATCAGTTAGTGAGTCAGTGACTCAATGAATGAGTCAGTGAGTCAATCAATCAGTGAGTCAGTGAGACAATGAGTCAGTGAGTAAGTGAGACAATGATTCAGTGAGTCAGTGAGTGAGTGACTCAATCAGTCAGTGATTCAGTGAGTCTGTGAGTTAGTGAGTCTGTGAGCCTGTAAGTTAGTGAGTCAGTGAGTCAGTGAGTCAGTGAATCAGTGAGTCAGTGTGTCAATGTGTCATTGAGTCATTGAGTCAGTGAGTCAATGAGTCGATCAGTCGGTGAGTCAGTGACTCAATGAGTCAGTGAGTCAATCAATCTGTGAGTCAGTGAGACAATGAGTCAGTGTGTTAGTGAGACAGTGATTCTGTGATCCAGTGAGTCAGTGAGCCAGTGAGTGAGTGACTCAATCAGTCAGTGATTCAGTAAATCTGTGAGTAAGTGAGTCTGTGAGTCAGTGAGTCAGTGAGTATGTGAGTTAGTGAGGCAGTGAGTCAGTGAGTTTGTGAGTCAGTGAATCAGTGATTCAATGTGTCAATGCGTCATTGCGTCAGTGAGTCAGTGAGTTAGTGAGTCAATCAGTCAGTGAGGCAGTGAGTCAATCAGTTAATCAGTCAATCAGTCAGTGAGACATTGATTCAGTGATTCAGTGATTCTGTGAGTCAGTTTCTATAATAAGCCCACGGACCCCACCCCAGGGCCGTGCGTGTGCGTGACTGCGTGTGTGTGTGCGTGTGCGTGTGCGTGTGCGGGGGCGGGGCGGGGCAGGGGGCAGGGGCAGGGGCGGGAGCACACCGGGCGGGGGTAGAGCAAGCCACGCCACCTGCCGCTGGCCAAAACCCGTTCAGTAGGACGGGACGTACCGTTCACGTCTGGGATGGGCCAAACGTGAAATACCTTGTAAAATTCCTTAAAAATCAACCAGACTCCTGATTCGTCTCATTTTTCTTGTATCAAATTCTTAGAATTAAAGCCAATCTATGAATGTGCATTGCATGAACGTCCAGCACTGCTAAAAATCGAACAACCCTTCAAAAACTCTCATTTTCGTCACTTTTTAGCCAACAAAGCTGCAACATCCATCGATTCAATGAAATTCAATTACATCAAATTTAATTTAATCCTATTCGAATTGACAAAAAATAAAGCAATTGCATGCATCCAAATCACGTGAATTCAATTAAAATGAAATGAATAAAATCGAATTAAAATAAAACAACATTCAATACAATTAAAATAAAATTAATTAAAATAAACTGAATTGAGGATTCAATTCATTTCATTCGGGACGCGCCACCAGGCGCCCTTAATCAGTCAGTGAGTGAGTGACTCAATCAGTCAGTGATTCAGTGAGCCTATGAGTCTGTGAGTCTGTGAGTTAGTGAGTCAGTGAGTCAGTGAGTCATGACTAACTAATCAGTGAGTCAGTGAGTCAGTGAGTCGATGAGTCATTTAGTGAGTCAGTGATTCAGTGAGCCAGTGAGTCAGTGAGTCGGTGAGTCAATCAGTCAGTGAGTCAGTGAGTTAGAGATTCAGTGAGTTAGAGAGTCAGTGAGTCAATCAGTCAGTGAGTTAGTGAGTTAGAGAGTCAGTGAGTCAATCAGTCAGTGAGTCAATGATTCAGTGAGCCAGTGAGTCAGTGAGTCATTGAGTCAGAGAGTTAGTGGGTCAGTGAGTCAGTGAGTTAGAGAGTCATTGAGTCAATGAGTCTGTGAGTCAATCAGTCAGTGAGCCAGTGAGATAGTGAGTCAATCATTTAGGGAGCTAGTGAGCTAGTGAGCAAGTGAGTCAGTGAATCATTGAGTTAGTAAGTCAGTGAGTCAATCAGTTAGTGAGTCAGTGAGTCAGTGAGTCTTTGTCACGCGCGAACGCGTGCCCAAACACTGCGTACGTAACACGCCAACCTGTCAGTACACGCTGTTGCAAGCGAACACCACTTGCCACACCACGTGCCAAGCGCAGCTACCCCGCAGCTGCGGCAATATATTCCCATATCCAATTGCAACCCGGTTGGCACCAGATGCCGGCCAGGACAGCATCATTTCACATCTCAATTCCTTAAGCCCTAAGCCATGAATGAGTTCGCGCCACAATAAAGAGAGCAGCGAGCTGAACACAAACCTCACTCGTCTTTTGTCTCTCAGGTGCGTTCAGTTAGTGTCCGAGTCGTGATGATGATGCTGCCTGTTGACAGACCTCATCTTGATTGCCCATTCAGCCTATTGTGAGCCGGCTGATCCCATCCGTGCCCTTTGCTCGGTTACTAGCAGAGCTGCCCTTGGCTAATGGGTATTGTTAACACGTAACCATTCCACCCTCCAGCAGCCGAGGCCACCCGTGCCCTTTGCTCGGTTACTAGCAAAGCTGCCCTTGGCTGATTAGTATTGATAACACCTAACCATTCCAGCCTCCAGCAGCCGACAGAGCCCATCCGTGCTCTTGACTCGATAGCTTGCTAAGCCGCCCCTGGTTGACTCGTATTAATAGCTAGTAACCCTTTAGTAAGCCGATTGAACTTCCTTTGCCATTGATCAGTCGTGCAGCCACCTCCAGCCGACTTTCTTCTTGCCCTTTTGAAGCCCGTTATTTACTTACTAGCTAGTCTTACGGCCAGTCAATAACCGACTGCGGCCTTCAATTAATTATTATCTACACTTATTATGTAACACTCACTCGTCTTTTGTCTCTCAGAACCCTCCCGGGAATTAACCCCCTCTGCGTCCGACCCCCGCTGTCGTTAAGGAACTCCAGACACCACTTTGGCCGCTGTCGTCTCTGCCCTACTGCTTCCCCGGACTCCCACGTCCAAGAACACTCAACCCAACCAAACGGTGAGAAACGCAACATGAGCCTCCACAGACGCCAGCCAGGGGGCCGGTACTGAGGCCCCAAACCATTTGGTACCTCCTGCCAGGGCTACTATTTTTTTTTTCTTTCGTTCTAGAGCATCACCACCAGGGACATAACCCTGTGGTGGCAGCAAGTCGACGATGAGCCAGTTCAAGTGGAACTGCTTGGTGTAGAGAAACTCCTAAGTAATCCCACTGACTGATTGGTTAGGAATGCAGATTATAATTACGGACCTGATCCCTCCCACTGTCTCATCTAAATCCTACCACAACTGCTGATCCACACAAGATCAAAAGTTAATCCACTCAAGATTTAGTCTAAACACAAACAGCGTTGACGGAAGAACTGGCGCCTCACTTACCTGTCCCCAACCTGTTCAAATTGTGTCCCTAGTACTCACCCTTATAAACCTCTGGCCACTATTGCCCATTGCGTTCCTGGCCACTCGTGCGCAATCCCGTACTGCTAAACAAGCACCGGCCATTCGAGCCACTGTTTTCCGGCCACTAGTGCCCACTGCTGTTCCAGCCACCAGCCGCTGTTCTTGCAGCCTTTACAGCCATTTATTCTCTGACCACTAAAGCCTGCAGTTCTCTCGCACGTGCATCAGTAATCCTCAGGGCAGACAAACCACATGTCTCGCACCACTAGAAGCATGACAGCCAGGGCATTGCAAGACATAACCAATTCCTGCCCCCTAACTTCAGATCTTGCTAACCAAATTCAGGCACTGCATTTAGATGACACCGTCGGTACACAACGGCGTTAATGAACCCAACCTTCCCACACTTCCATCACATTCTACAACAACGAGTACCCCCACCCCACCTCCCATCTTGTAACCCTCGTAAACGGCTCTCCTCCCCCACTGGGGGCCTCAGAATCCCAGTCTGGTGGGGGACACCCTCCCTGCCCTGACCTCCTTGTAAACGGCTCTCCTCCCCACTGGGGGCGCACACCCCCAGTCTGGTGGGGGACACCTCCCCCGCCCTGACCTTCTTGTTAACACCCCGTCTCTCCTCCCCCGCTGGGAACCACAAATTCCCAGCACGGTGGGGGACACCTACCAACTACATCGACAGCTCTTCCCCTCCTCTCTCCCAGACCGTCAGTCCCTCCTCCTTCTCCTCCTCCTCCATCACCCAGTCTCCAATCAGGCAGACATTGTCGCCCGAGCCCCCAATCTCACGGCAACGGCGAAGGGCCATCCACATTGACCCTTCCCGCCGTGCCTCACCACAACTAGCATGGGCAACTAGACATGGACTCAAGAAGCCAAGCGGTAACCCAGATAGAACCCTGGTCAACACCACCTTGGGAGCACAGCAGCCAGAGTTCCATTGCGAGGAAGAGTTCCCACCTCTGTCTCCACAAAGAACGCCCATTCTACCCAACCACAGACAGACACACACCAAAAAGCTTTCGTGACACCCGTCAGAGCAATTTGCAGGATCCAATCCACGCATGGTGAGCAACAAATTGTTTCGATCTGACGACGAGGCCTCGAGTCCTATCACAGGAGCTCCCAACATGGGGTTGCAGAAGGCAGTGCACCGTCTGCAACCGTCCAGCCCTCGGAACATCTGGGGCAGTACCATCTACGCAACTGCCCGGTGACAATCTTGGTGACAGGTTCTTGATGACCCGTCCTCAGACGAACCTGATGGACGGTAACCCAGCCGGTGGGCAACAACCCAGATGGTGATAAACATGGTGAAGATGATGTGCCAGACATCGGTAATGGCGGAAATGGCGGAAACGATGGAGGTGATGATCCCGATGACGAGGCCCCCAACCCACCTGACCCTGAGGGTAGCGACCACTCCTCAGACAGTGGCCATACCACCGACTCAGATAGTGACCATGATGACTTTGTGCCAATCATGATGAACATCCAATCGGGCCCATCTTGGTATACCCCATCAGAAGACAGCCTGCTTCAAGGTGGCGACGTCAAAAAGGTTGAGGCCTGGCTGGCCAGACTCCGAGCATTCATCGTTGACCAGCGCAAGCCTTTGAGCGTGCAACGGGTGTACGACATGACGCTCGTACGAGTCTACCCAGACACTCAGGGAACCGACCGATTATCTGAGGAGTATCTAGATACGTACCTGCTTATTTCAAATTATTATCTCAGATATTTATCTCAGATACCGAACAGATACTATCCAGATAGTATCTAGATATCACAGATACTGGTGCATAGATACTGATATCTGTAGTATCTAGATACTGCTTAGAGAGTATCTAGACAATATCTAGATACGGATATCTGTGTTTCTAGATACTGCTTAGAGCGTATCTAAACAATATCTAGACACGGATATCTGTATTTCTAGATACTGCCTAGAGAGTATCTAGACAATATCTAGATACGAATATCTGTACTTCTAGATACTGTTTAGATAGCTTCTAGACAATATCTGAAACCGTAATGCGCCTGTTATCTGTGGTAGCTAGATAACATCTAGATAGTACCTGTACAATATCTGAGACAAATATCTGAGATAATAATTTGAAACGCTAGCAGATACGTATCTTGGATGCTCTTCAGATAATCTGAGAATTGTATACTTGTTCATGGTGATCATTAAATCATCCCATGAGTTAGTTTACATAAATATGAAGTAAAGTTGTGCTTCTCAACAACTTGATAGATAGGTAGCTTCAATTAAACACCATTGTACAGGCAAAATGACTTACTACTAACGCAAACCTCACTCGTAACATTTCTAACTAATATGGCCAAAAATAATAATCAACAAATTATAATAAGCAAGCAACCCAACAAATTACGAACCACACCTCATCTACGTTGTACAATTTGTGATATATGGCAGTGCATTACTCCATTAGATTGTCAGCAAAGCAACTAGCTACAAGACACATACTTCTTATATGGGAATTTTATGCTTAGGACCGCACTAGCTACTAACTTCATGAGTAATAAAGTCTCACAAGATCCCATCCTTCAAGACTGAAGAGTGCCAAACAGCTAGCCCTGCACTCCAGTCCTATCTAGCTATTTACCCCCTGCCCCCTTTTTTCGTCCTGCCGCTGCCCCTTTTCTCTCGGCCTGCAGGTTTTGCAGCAGCTGCAGATGTATCAATCCGTAGATGTCAGATAGATCCAATATCCGTCCACGCGAGCTAGCTTCTTCTTTGCTGGGCTTGTGACTTCATATTCATGGCAGTCTGCCGTTTATTGCCAAGCGCTTGGAAGGGCCAAGCTAATTGCACGCGCTCCATGGATCAGTTTGTATCATATATCAATCCGTCCTCCCCACGTACCCATGGAAGGATCCTGGAGCCTAACAGCATGGAGTAAAGGGATATAGGAAGTTTTTTCATGTTTGGAATTGGTGAGATCACATATTTATGTCAGTAATTAGGCTAATTGAGTTAGTCATTCAGCTAGTTAGTCATCGATATGTCAGATTGGTAGCCTTAAAAAAGTTAATGATAACGTGGTGCGTTGGGGTGGTATTTAGGGAAATCCCGTCGTATCGCAGGGCATTTAGAGAAAGGTCTACCACCGTCGATGGACAAGCTACCATTACGGTTGTCAACGACCTGCAACGCTCAGAGCGACCGTAAGGGGAATGGAACCCTACGCCGGATATAATGGCGCTTCGTTTTTGCAATTTGGTGTACTCAGGGAGTAGATATACATTGGACGAGCAGTTTGTCAGCTGGTACTGAGATGGGGGCAAGGGACCTACAAATGGATGGCAGTGCAATATAACCATACAGGGGGCAATACTACATCACGGGGGGCAATATACATGGGGAGGGGGGGCAGGTTGTGGGACCAGCAATGAATGGTTAAGGCTATATCGGACGGGGGCAGGCTATATACACGAGGGCCCAGCAGGCTATATACAATTCATGTATGACTAACCGCGTACTGCATGGTTTGACTCACGGGAACTAAGTATCAAAATAATGCAATTCCAATGATGCCTGGGCAAGAAGAGTGCAAGTGTATCCTACCTTTCCAATGGTTTTGCGCCATTACTGTGTGTCTGGGAGACATAATAGCCTCGGTATCCCACTAGCAAAGACAACGTCCTTCACTTGGTCTATCCTTCTTGGCAAAGATTAAGAATGAGCCAAGAGAGCAATGGCACAATGCTTGCCTACATATTCATCCATACCAGTATAATCAGCGATTGAGATTCGTGCGGATTCATAGTGCCAGGTTTTTGGTGAGAGATTTTCCGTACATAAATGATGGGCAGATGAGCTAAGTGAGATGTTGTGAGTGATGAGAAGCGCTGTGTGAAACTATGGTCAGTGAAGATTTATACAAGAGAGGGGTCGATGAAATGAGTTCAGATGCTCTGAATGATCAGCTGAGCTGAGCGAGATACGCAAGTGAGAAGATAAGATACTAATGGATGCGCGCATTGAGATGCGCTGAGTGATGAGATGAGCTACGTAATATGCGCTAAGTGAATGAGATAAATAGAGATATAGAGATGAGTGTAATTTGCTATTTTGCAGGCTTAGGGATGAGATAAGCTGAATGAGATGAGCTGCACTGCAAATTTTATACTGTCTTTGCACCCTTGCACGGTGTATAGACGTATAGCTACGACCGGCCAAATCAGGAAGACAAAGCTTAACAACACTACTACGACGCACGCAACACATGTGTATACTATAGGTGTTTGAATAACAAAATGCACCCTTAACTAATAAAAAGGATACCTAAGACAGTAGCAAATAGCATGCTAATTGTGATATGCTGAGTGATGAGAGAATGAGTACAAGAGCTAAGTGGGCAATGAATGAGGATTATAATAATAACAGCTGATTGACTTGTGATGGCGCGGGGGTTATTTTTTATGGCTTCATTGCAACAGCTTGCAAGTTTGGATGCCAGTCCAAACTGGGCCAGGCAGAATCATACATAGCTGCTTAGGCTTATAGAGGCCAATCAGGCTGCCCAACTTTATATTCGGCTCTAGGTAATAGATAGGCTTTATGAGAGGTTTTAAGAATTATATATCCAGTGGTGTCGTCAATAGCACGAACGAGCCTTCCATAAGTGCCTGCAACATGCACGTGGTTTGGGAGTGTGTAAGAGTATAATTGATTGGCTTATCAACGGGCAGACAGACTCGAATACGTTGATGAATTCACTAGTCACTGACTCATTCTGATATGACAGACCAAGGTATCGGTGACTGTACATATGACTTACAAACAAACTGACTTGTTACGATGATGCTGTCTGATGCCTGGCTGTTAGTTGGGCGCTTGCCACTACGAAGCTTGTTAAGCAAAGGAGCAAAACAGATAAATAATCTAAGGGATGAACGCTGCATGGGAAGCTCCACGTCAATTTATTAGTTGGTGCTGCATGTACATACATCAAACAGCGATAACTAATAGAAATCTGTCACACTGCATCTAAAAAACACTTCAGCTCCAGAGATCACTGAAGACTAGCAAGGCTAGCTGCAAAAGGCATCTGAAACACGTTCGCTAATCGTCAGGTGGAACTGCTTTATACATGCATGTTCACAAGTCAGATCACGAATTAGCGTAGCTATTGCGGTTCATGCAGTTTCTTGGTTACATCATCCTTC
>JAJSRW010001690.1:42500-58406 GCA_022414725.1 Microglena sp. YARC | reverse complement strand
TGTAGGACGCCCCCCCCACACCCCCCCATTTAAAGTAGACCCCGCCTCTCACCCAACCCACCCTGTTAGTAAACAACAATGGTATTAAGTAGACGCACACATTTGTATATAGTAAAACTCCATTGTTATAAAAAGTAAGAAAAAAAAGAAAAAAAAGAAAAGAGAGTATAGGACGCCACCATTGTAAAAACGAGTAAGTTAGACCATTGTAGGAAGTTAGGACCCCGCCCCCCCAATTTGTATAAGTAAAAAAGAAGTTAACCCATTTTAAGTAAAAAGTAATTTAGGACCCCCCATTTTTTAGTAAGTAGACGCCCATTTTAAATAGGACGCCATTTGTAGTAAAAACAAAGAGTTAACTATAGACAGAAAGTTCTAACGCCAGTTTGTAGTAAGCATAGACTGCCAGTTTAGAAAAAAGTAAGTAGAACGCCCATTGTAGTAAGCTAGCGTAGACCGCATTCCCTTTTATTTTGTAGTACACGTAAAGAAAGGTTCAAAGGACCCCATTTGTAAGTAAGTAGGACGCCATTGTGTTAGTAAAATAAGTAGGACCATTGTAGTAAAGAAAAGTAGACGCATTTTAGTAAGCTTAGGAACGGCCATTTGTAGTTTTAAAAAGAAGTAGGACGCCATTTTATAAGCGTAGGACCCTTTGTAGTAAGAAAAGTAAGTAGACGCCAATTTGTAGTAAGTACGGAACACATGCGCATTTGTATAAAAAGGAAAGGACGCCTCATTTGTAGTAAGAAGACCTGCCCTATTTGTAGTAAAAATAAGTAGGACGCCATTTGTAGTAAGTAGACGCCCATTTTGTATAAAGAAATAGTAAGTAGGACGCCTTTGAGAGAGATAGGACGCCGCATTTTGAGTAACCAAAGTGGAGCCGGTAACAGTAGGACGTCATTTTGTAGTAAGTAGGACGCCTCCCCCCACCCGCCCACACGCCCATGTAGTTAAAAATAAGAGAACCCGGGCCCATTTGCAGTAAGCTAAACACCAGACGCCCCCACATGTAGTAAAAAAGAGTAGACCCCATTTATAATTTTATTTTTTTTTAAGAAGTAGGACGCCAATTTATAAGTAGCGACCCCCATTTAGTAAAGGAAATAGGACGCCAGTAGTAAGTAACCCCATTTTATGTAAAAAAGTAAAGTAGACGCCCCCATTAGTAAAAAAAGATAGGACGCCACATTTTTAGTAAATAGGACGCACACCACCCCCCACACCCCCCCCACCCCCTCTTTCTGTAATAAAAAAGTAAGTTAGAGGACGCCCATTTGTAGTTATTTTTTTTTATTAATTAAAAAAGTAAGTAGACGCATTTTTGTTATATAAGTTAGTAAGTTAGACTGCCATTTTTGTAGTAAAAAGTAAGAGACCATCTGCTGTGAGTAACTAAGTACAGTCTAGGACCGCCATTGTAGTAAGTAAGATTTCCATTTAGTTTTAAAAAAGTAAAGTAGACGCCATCCGTTAGTAAGTAGACCGCCATTTGTACTTAAAAATAAGTACGGACGCCATTTGCTAGCAAAAGTATGTAGTCTGCCATTTGTAGTAAAAAGTGAGTAGGACACCATTTGTAGTAAAAAGTAAGTAGTACTCCATTATTGTCAGTAAGTAGGACGCCAATTGTAGTTAAGTAAGTACACCCATTTGTGTAGTCTAGGACGCTCATTTGTAGTAAAAAATATAGATAGACCCATTTGTAGTAAGCTTAGACGCATTTGTTAGTGAAAAGTAAGTAGGACTCCATTTGAGTAAGAAGTAAATAGGACCCATTTGTATAAGTAGGACGCCAGGTGCAAGTAAAAAGTAAGATAGACCGCCATTGAGTAAAAATATGCAGGACGCCATTGTAGTAAGCTAGGACGCCCTTGTGTAAAAGTAAGTAGGACTCCATTTGTAGTAAAATAATGACCCATGTAGTATAGTAGGACCCATTTGTAGAAAAGAAGTTAGGACGCCATTTAGTAAATAGTAAGTAGGACGCCATTCTGTAAATGTAAAAAAGTAAGTAAGGACGCCATTTGTTAGTAAAAAGTATGTTAGGACCCATTTGTAGTAAATAGTAAGTAGACGCCATTGTAGAAGTAGGAGCCATTTCGTAGTAAAAAAGTAAGTAGACGCCATTGTATAAGTAGTACGCCATTGTAGAGAAAATAAAGTTAGACGCCATTTGTAGTAAAGACACCATTTGTAGTAAAAATTAAGTAGGACGCCATTTAGTAAATAGTATTTGTAGGACCCAATTTGTAGTAAGTAGGACACCATTGTAGTAAACAGTAAGTAGACGCCATTTGTAGTAAGTAGACGCCATTTGTAGTAAAAAGAAGTAGACCCATTTGTAGCAAGTATGACGCCATTTGTGTAGAAAGAAGTGAGACCCATTTTAGAAGTAGGACCGCCCATTTGTAGTAAGTTATGTAGTACGCCTATTTGTAGGTTAAAAGTAAGTAGGACGCCATTTTGAGTAAAAGTAAGTAGGACTCCAGTAGTAAGTAGGACCCCAATTTAGTAAAAAGTAAAAGGTAGGAAAAAAACCCCGGCCATTTGTGGTAGTAGGGCGTTTTTTAAAAAGTAGACGCCTTGTAGTAAAAATTAAGTAGTACGACCCATTTTAGTATAGGTAGGACCCATTTTGTGTTAAAGTGAATAGGACGCCAAGTAAGTAGGACGCCATTTGTTAGAATAAAAGTAAGCTAGACGGGCCATCTTGTATTAAAAAGTAAGTACGACGCCTTACTGTAGTAAATAGGACGCCATTTTAGTAAAAGTAGCTGAGGACGCCATTTTAGTTGAGTTAAGTATTAGACACCATTTGGTAGTAAAAAGTATAAGTAGGTAAGACGCCAGTTTGCTAGTAAGTAGGGATCGCCATTTTGTGAGTAAAGTTAATTAGTAGTAGGACGCCATTTGTAGTAAGTAGGAGACGAGCCATTCTGTAGTAAATAAGTAAGTAGAGACGCCATTTGTAGTACCCATTTGTAGAAGTAGGACGCATGGTTGTAGTAAAAAAGATAAAGTGGACGCCATTTGTATAGTAGGACGACATTTGTAGTGAAATAAAAGGTAGATAGGTAGGACGCCATTTGTAGTAAAAAGTATTAGAGTAAGTAGGACGCGCATTTGTATGGGGGGTAAAAAAGTAAGTAGGAGGGCCATTTGTAGTAAGTATGATATGACGCGCCCATTTGTAGTAAAAGTAAGTAGGACGGCCATTTTAGATTAATGGTAGTAGGACGCCATTTGTAGTTAAAAAAGTAAGTTAGGACGCATTTGTAGTAAAAAGTAGCGCCATTTGTAGTAGGAGGACGCCATTTGTAGTAAAAAGTAAAGTACGGACGCCATGGTAGTAAGTAGGAACGCCATTTAGTAAGTAAAAAGTAAGTAGACGCCAGATAGAGGTTAGTAGGTCGCCATTGTTGTAAGGTAAGTAGCGGACGCCATTTTTGTAGTAAAAAGTAAGTACGACGCCATTTGTAGTTAGGACGCCATTTGTAGTAAAAAGTAAGTAGACGCCAATTTAACAAAGTAAATGTTAAGTATGGTACTACGCCATTTGTAGTAAAAAGTAAGTTAGGACGCCATTTGAATAGTAAAGTAATAGGACGCCATTGTAGTAAGTAGGCGCCATTTAGTAGTTAAAAAGTAAGTAGGACGCCATTTGTAGTAAGTAGGACGCCATTTGTAGTAAAAAGTAAGTAGGACGCCATTTGTAGTAAGTAGGACGCCATTTGTAGTAAAAAGTAAGCTAGGACGCCATTTGTAGTAAGTAGGTCACGCCATTGTAGTAAAAAGTGTAAGTAAGTAGGACGCCAATCCTGCGTTTGTAGTAGTAAAGTAAGTAGGAACGCCATTTGTAGTTAGTAAGTAGGACGCCATTTGTAGTAAAAAAAGTAGGACGCCATTTGATAGTAAAAGATAGACGCGCCATTTGGTAAAAGTAAGTAGGACGCCATTTGTAGTTAAAAAGTAAGTAGGACACCATTTGTATATTTGTAGTAAGTAGACGCCCATTTGTAGTAAAAAGTAAGTAGGTACGCCATTTTGTGTAGAAAAAGTAAGTAGGACGCCATTTGTAGTAAAAAGTAAGTAGGACGCACTCCATTTGTAAGTAAGTAGGACGGCCATTGTAGTAAGTAGGACGCCATTTTGTAAAAAGTTAAGTAGGACGCCATGTTGTAGTAAAAAGTAAGTAGGACGCCATTTGTAGTAAAAAGTAAGTAGGACGCCATTGTAGTAAAAAGTAAGTTTAGGACGCCATTTGTAGTAAAAAAAGTAGGACGCCATTTGTAAGTTAAAGTAAGTAGGACGCCATTTGTAGTAAAAAGTACAGTAGGACGCCATTGTTCAGTAAGTTGGACGCCATGGTAGTAAGTAAGTAAAGGACGCCATAGTTGTAGTAAAAAAGTAAGCTTAGGACGCCATGTTAGTAGTAGTATCGTAAGTAGGCGCATTTGTAGTAAGTAGGACGCCATTTAGTATAAAAATGTAGGGACGGCCATCCAGTAAGTGTAGTAAACAAGTAAGTAGGACGCCCATTGTAGTAAGTACCCAGTTAGGACGCCATTTTTGTAGAAAGTAAAAAAGTAGAAGACGCCATTTGTACACAGTAGAAAAAAGTACAGACGCCATTTTGTTAGTAAGTAGTAGGACGCCAGTTTGTAGTAAAAAGTAAGTAGGACGCCATTTTAGTAAGACGCCATTTGTAGTAAGTAGGACGCCATTTGTAGTAAAATAGTAAGTAGGACGCCATTTGTCAAAAGTAAGTAGGACGCCATTTGTAGTAAAAAGTAAGTAGGACGCCATTTGTAGTAAAAAGTAAGTAGGACGCCATTTGTAGTAAGTAGGACGCCATTTGTAGTAAAAAGTAAGTAGGACGCCATTTGTAGTAAGTAGGACGCCATTTGTAGTAAAAAGTAAAGTAGGACGCCATTTGTAGTAAGTAGGACGCCATTTGTAGTAAAAAGTAAGTAGGACGCCATGTAGTTAGTAGGACGCCATTTGTAGTAAGTAGGACGCCATTTTTAGTAAGTAGGACGCCATTTGTAGTAAAAAGTAAGTAGGACGCCATTGTAGTAAGTAGGACGCCATTTGTAGTAAAAGTAAGTAGGACGCCAGTAGTAAGTAGGACGCCATTTGTAGTAAAAAGTAAGTAGGACGCCATTTGTAGTAAGTAGGACGCCATTTGTAGTAGTAAGTAGGACGCCATTTGTAGTAAGTAGGACGCCATCTAGTAAGTAAGTAGGACGCCATGTAGTAAAAAGTAGGACGCCATTTGTAGTAAGTAGGACGCCATTTGAAGTAAAAAAGTAGGACCCAAGTAGGACGCCATTGTGTAGTAAGTAGGACGCCATTTGTAGTAAAGTAAGTAGGACGCCATTGTAGTAAGTAGGACGCCATTTGTAGTAAGTAAGTAGGACGCCATTTGTAGTAAGTAGACGCCATTTTGTAGAGTAGTAGGACGCCTTTGTAGTTGTAAGTAAGTAGGACGCCATTTGTAGTATAGTAGACGCCATTGTAGTAAGTAGTAACGCCATTTGTAGTAAGTAGGACGCCATTTGTAGTAAAAAAACGTAGACGCCATTTTGTAGTAAGTAGGGTAGCCATTTTAGTAAGTAGTAGACGCCCATTTGTAGAAGTAGTAGTAGGACGCCATTTTGTAAGTAAGTACCATTTTGTAGTAAGTAGGACGCCATTTGTAGTAAAAAGTAAGTAGGACGCCATTTGTAGTAAGTAGACGCCATTTGTAGTAAAAAGTAAGTAGGAGCCAATTGTAGTAGACGCCAAGTAGGACGCCAGTTTGTAGTAAATTTGTAGTAAGTAGGACGCCATTGTAGTAGTAAATAGTAAGTAGGACGCCATTTGTAGTAAAAGTAAGTAGGACGCCATTTGTAGTAAAAAGTAAGTAAGTAAGTAGGACGCCATAGTAAGTTAGGACGCCATTTGTTGTAGTAAAAAGTAAGTAGGACGCCATTTAGTAGAGGACCATTTGTAGTAAGTAGGACGCCATTTGTAGTAAAAAGTAAGTAGGACGCCAGTAGTAGTAAGTAGGACGCCATTTGTAGTAAGCAAGTAGGACGCCATTTTGTAAAAAGTAAGTAGGACGCCAGTAGGACGCCATTTGTAAAAAAGTAAAGTAGGACGCCATTTGTAGTAAGTAGAACGCATTTGTAGTAAAAGTAAGTAGGACGCCATTGTAAGTAAAAAAAGTAAGTAGGACGCCATTTGTAAGTAAGTAGGACGCCGCATTTGTAGTAAGTAGGACGCCATTTGTAGTAAAAGTAGGACGCCATTTGTAGTAAAAAGTAAGTAGGACGCCATCTGTAGTAAGTAGGACGCCATTTGTAGTAAAAAGTAAGTAGGACGCCATTTGTAGTAAGTAGGACGCCATTTGTAGTAAAAAGTAAGTAGGACGCCATTTGTAGTAAGTAGGACGCCATTTTGTAGTAAAAAGTAAGTAGGACGCCATTTGTAGTAAGTAGGACGCCATTTGTAGTAAAAAGTAAGTAGGACGCCATTTGTAGTAAGTAGGACGCCATTTGTAGTAAAAAGTAAGTAGGACGCCATTTGTAGTAAGTAGGACGCCATTTGTAGTAAAAAGTAAGTAGGACGCCATTTTGTAGTAAGTAGGACGCCATTTGTAGTAAAAAGTAAGTAGGACGCCATTTTGTAGTAAGTAGGACGCCATTTGTAGTAAAAAGTAAGTAGGACGCCATTTGTAGTAAGTAGGACGCCATTTGTAGTAAAAAGTAAGTAGGACGCCATTTGTAGTAAGTAGGACGCCATTTGTAGTAAAAAGTAAGTAGGACGCCATTTGTAGTAAGTAGGACATTTGTAGCGCCATTTGTAGTAAAAAGTAAGTAGGACGCCATTGTGTAGTAAGTAGGACGCCATTTGTAGTAAAAATTTGTAGTAAGTAGGACGCCATTTGTAGTAAGTAGGACGCCATTTGTAGTAAAAAGTAAGTAGGACGCCATTTGTAGTAAGTAGGACGCCATTTGTAGTAAAAAGTAAGTAGGACGCCATTTTGTAGTAAGTAGGACGCCATTTGTAGTAAAAAGTAAGTAGGACGCCATTTGTAGTAAGTAGGACGCCATTTGTAGTAAAAAGTAAGTAGGACGCCATCTGTAGTAAGTAGGACGCCATTTGTAGTAAAAAGTAAGTAGGACGCCATTTAGTAAAAAGTAAGTAGGACGCCATTTGTAGTAAAAAGTAAGTAGGACGCCATTTGTAGTAAAAAGTAAGTAGGACGCCATTTGTAGTAAAAAGTAAGTAGGACGCCATTTGTAGTAAGTAGGACGCCATTTGTAGTAAAAAGTAAGTAGGACGCCATTTGTAGTAAGTAGGACGCCATTTGTAGTAAAAAGTAAGTAGGACGCCATTTGTAGTAAGTAGGACGCCATTTGTAGTAAGTAGGACGCCATTTGGTATAATTTGTAGTAAAAAGTAAGTAGGACGCCATTTGTAGTAAGTAGGACGCCATTTGTAGTAAAAAGTAAGTAGGACGCCATTTGTAGTAAGTAGGACGCCATTTTGTAGTAAAAAGTAAGTAGGACGCCATTTGTAGTAAGTAGGACGCCATTTGTAGTAAAAAGTAAGTAGGACGCCATTTGTAGTAAGTAGGACGCCATTGTAGTAAAAAGTAAGTAGGACGCCATTTGTAGTTAAAAAGTAAGTAGGACGCCATTTGTAGTAAGTAGGACGCCATTTGTAGTAAAAAGTAAGTAGGACGCCATTTGTAGTAAGTAGGACGCCATTTGTAGTAAAAAGTAAGTAGGACGCCATTTGTAGTAGTAAGTAGGACGCCATTTGTAGTAAAAAGTAAGTAGGACGCCATTTGTAGTAAGTAGGACGCCATTTGTAGTGTAAGTAAAAATTTGTAGTAAGTAGGACGCATTTGTAGTAAGTAGGACGCCATTTGTAGTAAAAAAGTAAGTAGGACGCCATTTGTAGTAAGTAGGACGCCATTTTGTAGTAAGTAAAAGTAAGTAGGACGCCATTTGTAGTAAGTAGGACGCCATTTGTAGTAAAAAGTAAGTAGGACGCCATTTGTAGTAAGTAGGACGCCATTTGTAGTAAAAAGTAAGTAGGACGCCATTTGTAGTAAGTAGGACGCCATTTGTAGTAAAAAGTAAGTAGGACGCCATTTGTAGTAAGTAGGACGCCATTTGTAGTAAAAAGTAAGTAGGACGCCATTTGTGGTAAGTAGGACGCCATTTGTAGTAAAAAGTAAGTAGGACGCCATTTGTAGTAAGTAGACGCCATTTGTAAGTAAAAAGTAAGTAGGACGCCATTTGTAGTAAGTAGGACGCCATTTGTAGTAAAAAGTAAGTAGGACGCCATTTTAGTAGTAAGTAGGACGCCATTTGTAGTAAAAAGTAAGTAGGACGCCATTTGTAGTAAGTAGGACGCCATTTGTAGTAAGTAGGACGCCATTTGTAGTAAAAAGTAAGTAGGACGCCATTTGTAGTAAGTAGGACGCCATTTGTAGTAAAAAGTAAGTAGGACGCCATTTGTAGTAAGTAGGACGCCATTTGTAGTAAAAAGTAAGTAGGACGCCATTTGTAGTAAGTAGTAAGTAGGACGCCATTTGTAGTAAAAGTAAGTAGGACGCCATTTGTAGTAAGTAGGACGCCCATTTGTAGTAAAAAAAGTAAGTAGGACGCCATTTTGTAGTAAAAAGTAAGTAGGACGCCATTGTAAAAGTAAGTAGGACGCCATTTGTAGTAAAGTAGTAAGTAGGACGCCATAAGTAGGACGCCATTTGTAGTAAAAAGTAAGTAGGACGCCATTTGTAGTAAGTAGGACGCCATTTGTGTAGTAAAATAGTAAGTAGACGCCAAGTAGGACGCCAAGTAAGTAGGACGCCATTTTGTAGTAGGAAGTAAAAAAGTAGGACGCCATTTTGTAGTCAAGTAGGACGCCATTTGTAGTAAAAAGTAAGTAGGACGCCATTGTAGTAAGTAAAGGAATTTGTAAGTAAGGACGCCATTTGTAGTAAGTAGGACGCCATTTGTAGTAAAAGTAAGTAGGACGCCATTTGTAGTAAAAAGTAAGTAGGACGCCAGTAGTAAGTAGGACGCCATTTGTAGTAAAAAGTAAGTAGGACGCCATTTGTAGTAAGTAGGACGCCATTTGTAGTTAAAAAGTAAGTAGGACGCCATTGTAGTTAAGTAGGACGCTTCCATTTGTAGTAAAAAGTAGGACGCCATTTTGTACAAGTAGTAAGTAGGACGCCATTTTGTAGTAAAAAGTTAGGACGCCATTTGTAGTAAAAAAGTAAGTAGGACGCCATTTGTAGTAAAAAGTAAGTAGGACGCCATGTCTCATTTGTAGTAAAAGTAAGTAGGACGCCATTTGTGTAGTATGTAAAAGTAAAGTAAGTAGGACGCCATTTGTAGTAAAAAAAGTAGGACGCCATTTGTAGTAAGTAGGACGCCATTGTGTAGTAAGTTAGTAAGTAGGACGCCATAGTAAGTGGAACGCCATTTTTGTAGTATTAAAAGTAAGTAGGGACTTAGAGCCATTTGTAGTAAGTAGGACGCCATTTGTAGTACAGTAAGTAGGACGCCATTGTAGTAGTAAAAAGTAAGTAGGACGCCATTTGTAGTAAGTAAGTAGGACGCCATTTGTAGTAAAAAGTAAGTAGGACGCCATTTTGTAGTAAGTAGGACGCCATTTGTGTAAAAAGTAAGTAGGACGCCATTTGTAGTAAAAAGTAAGTAGGACGCCATTTGTAGTAAGTAGGACGCCATTTGTAGTAAAAAGTAAGTAGGACGCCATATGTAGTAAGTAGGACGCCATTTGTAGTAAAAAGTAAGTAGGACGCCATTTGTAGTAAGTAGGACGCCATTTGTAGTAAAAAGTAAGTAGGACGCCATTGTAGTAAGTAGGACGCCATTTGTAGTAAAAAGTAAGTAGGGACGCCATTGTGTTAGTAAGTAGGACGCCATTTGTAGTAAAAAAGTAAGTAGGACGCCATTTGTAGTAAGTAGGACGCCATTTGTAAAAAGTAGTAAAAGTAAGTAGGACGCCATTTGTAGTAAGTAGGACGCCATTTGTAGTAAAAAGTAAGTAGGACGCCATTTGTAGTAAGTAGGACGCCATTTGTAGTAAAAAGTAAGTAGGACGCCATTTGTAGTAAGTAGGACGCCATTTGTAGTAAAAAGTAAGTAGGACGCCATTTGTAGTAAGTAGGACGCCATTTAAGTAGTAGTAAAAGTAAGTAGGGACGCCATTTGTTAGTAGTAAGTAGGACGCCATTTGTAGTAAAAAGTAAGTAGGACGCCATTTGTAGTAAGTAGGACGCCATTTGTAGTAAAAAGTAAGTAGGACGCCATTTGTAGTAAAAAAAGTAAGTAGGACGCCATTTGTAGTAAAAAGTAAGTAGGACGCCATTTGTAGTAAAAAGTAAGTAGGACGCCATTTGTAGTAAGTAGGACGCCATTTGTAGTAAAAAGTAAGTAGGACGCCATTTGTAGTAAGTAGGACGCCATTTGTAGTAAAAAGTAAGTAGGACGCCATTTGTAGTAAGTAGGACGCCATTTGTAGTAAAAAGTAAGTAGGACGCCATTTTGTAGTAAGTAGGACGCCATTTGTAGTAAAAAGTAAGTAGGACGCCATTTGTAGTAAGTAGGACGCCATTTGTAGTAAGTAGGACGCCATTTGTAGTAGGAAAAGTAAGTAGGACGCCATTTGTTAGTAGTAAGTAGGACGCCATTTGTAGTAAGTAGGACGCCATTTGTAGTAAAAAGTAAGTAGGACGCCATTTGTAGTAAAAAGTAGGACGCCATTTGTAGTAGTAAGTAGGACGCCATTTGTAGTAAATAGTAAGTAGGACGCCATTTGTAGTAAGTAGGACGCCATTTGTAGTAAAAAGTAAGTAGGACGCCATTTGTAGTAAGTAGGACGCCATTTGTAGTAAAAAGTAAGTAGGACGCCATTTGTAGTAAGTAGGACGCCATTTGTAGTAAAAAGTAAGTAGGACGCCATTTGTAGAAGTAGGACGCCATTTGTAGTAAAAAGTAAGTAGGACGCCATTTGTAGTAAGGTAGGACGCCATTTGTAGTAAAAAGTAAGTAGGACGCCATTTGTAGTAGTAGGACGCCATTTGTAGTAAAAAAGTAAGTAGGACGCCATTTTGTAGTAAGTAGGACGCCATTTTGTAGTAAAAAGTAAGTAGGACGCCATTGTAGTAAGTAGGACGCCCATTTAGTAAAAAGTAGTAGGACGCCATTGTAGTAAGTAGGACGCCATTTGTAGTAAAAAGTAAGTAGGACGCCATTTTGTAGTAAGTAGGACGCCATTTTAGTAAGTAGTAAGTAAGTAAGTAGGACGCCATTTGTAGTAGTAAGTAGGACGCCAGTTGTAGTAAAAAGTAAGTAGGACGCCATTTGTAGTAAAAAAGTAAGTAGGACGCCATTTGTAGTAAAAAGTAAGTAGGACGCCATTTGATCATTTTTTGATAGGAATACGAAGTACTACTTTGGACCCTTCGATGTTGCGTTGGCGACAGAGGACGCAGCGTCCTGAACAACCGTGTTTCCGATCTTCTGAGACACTAAGGCGCTTACGTGTAAAGCAGTACATGAGGAAGTACAGTTAACGTGACCAATGGGTTACAACGATATGCATCGTTTCGACAAGGTTACAACGGTGTGCCATTGGGCCTTCATTGGGCAAGCAAGTATCTGTTAAGGTAGCCGGGAGGTTCAAGGAGTTGGCTGCATACCTAGCAACCTACTGCCACCACTGGAGGCCAACCAACCAACCAACCAACTGCATTCCTAGCAACCTACTGCCACCACTGGAGGCCAACCAACCAACTGCATTCCTAGCAACCTACTGCCACCACTGGAGGCCAACCAACCAACCAACCAACCAACTGCATACCTAGCAACCTACTGCCACCACTGGAGGCCAACCAACCAACCAACTGCATACCTAGCAACCTACTGCCACCACCCGCATAGCCATCCTGACCTATTGCCACCACTGGAGGCCTGCGCATGCATGGGGGGTGAAGTCAAAGCTCTTGGGTGTGTCCCCATTCTCACTGCAGCCATCATGCGAGCCTGTCCTCCACAGGGCACCACGACTCACGCGCATGCCGTCAACATGGGACCAAGAGGCAGGTCTGTTGTGAGAGGCAGGGGTTGTAGGAGTGGGGTGCATAGCATCCACCATCAGCAGATTGGCAGCGTTGAGGCGGGCGATGACCATGGGCACATGGCCTGCCTTGGGTTGAGAGTTGGTGGTGCTGGGGGTGGGTAGGTGCTGCTCACAGACCCCCCTAGAGCTGAGAGGAGTAGTGGGAGTGGGCTCGTTTGCGGGTTGGTTGCTTTCTGGCTGGCTGCTGGCCTCGGCATGGTTGTCTGGTCCTGGAAGGTGGGAGTGTGGAGGTTGTGGTAACTTTCCGTTCGAATTTGCTCTAGGCACCGGGCAAGCAAAAATCAAATCATACAGCCTGCCTAACTTGTTATCCACCCACCTATATGGACCCACATGGATACCCATATGGATATACAGCCGGCCTAACTTGTTATCCACCCACCTATATGGACCTCCCCTCACCCTCCTATATGGACCTAACTTGTTGGACCTCCCCTCACCCACCTATATAGCCCCAGGTTGTTATCCACCCACCTATATGGACCTGTGCATACATGCATACCCATGTACCTATATGCATGGACCTACAGAATATGCATGGACCTACAGTATATGCATGGACCTACAGTATATGCATGGACCTACAGTATATGCATGGACCTACGAGTACATTCATACCTAGCTTCCTACATATATCATATATGACATATTTATGGACCTATACAAGCATACATGCCAGCCTGCATACCTTGTTACCTACCTTCATCTATAGACCTATACATACATGCATATCTAAGTATGTAACTACATCAATGGACCTATGCGTGCCTGCCTACCTACATATATATGGGCAGGTACCTTGATCAAATAATTGAGCACCTGCGCGCGTCCAGTATCTGGGACTCCCTGTAGCTTGCCCCTGCTTCTGCTTCTGCTTCTGCACATCCCACTTCTGCCCAAACGAAAAGGCAGGATCAGCAGCCTTGGACGTGGCTTCGAACGGGCTAAGCCCCCCTCCTCGGCCTGGGGGGCACGTTGAGGGGGCGGGGGCAGCGAAGGGGGCCTGGAGGATGAAGGTGGGGCTGAAGCCCAGGTCCTCAGTACCCAGGCTCTGCGCAGAGCGTGGCGTTACAAGGGCTGGGTCCGAGGGGCTAGTGTGATGTTCATACGACCCGTTTGACTCCGTAGAGCCGGGGGCACATTTGGAGTCCAGTAGGGCACCAGGGAAAATGTAGTCATCAACAGGAGAAGCGGATGGGGCAGGGAACTTGGAGGTAGGGGTGGCGAAGGAGGAGGGCATGGGAGAGGGGGTGGCAGCGTCAGCGTGTGCATGTGTTGGGGGGTGGAGCTTGGAGGTGGGGGTGACAGAGGAGGCCCGGGCCAAGGCAGGGCCTGCATGGGTAGGCATGAAATGCATGGGAATGGAGGGGAGCTTGGAGGTGGCTGTGCAGAAGGAGGAGGAACTTCGTCGGCTGAGGGCAGGAGAGGGGGTCCCGGAGGAGGCCATAGCTGTCTCCATGCTCTTGAGGGGGACTGAGGTGAAGATGCGGGCTGGGGCATCAGTGTCTTCATCTTCATACGGGCTTTCCTGCAAGAAAAGGGATCATAATTACAGCCTTTTTTAATCCCAAGGAATTTCGCCCAGGAGGTGGGTCTCCCGACACAAACCAGTGGCACCGAGGATTCAGTTGAAATGATGATAGCCATTCAGGAGATGATTTGAATTTGGGTCTCGTAGTTTGTACCTCCACTTTTTCAGGCCAGATTTCCAACAGTTGTCAGAAGTCTCGAATCTCAGACAAAAATTTCTCAGGCAAAATTTCTCAGGCAAAATTATCAAATTCGAGGTATAACCTACAAAGTGTTTCGAAAACACAATTCTAAATCACCCACTGCTTTGCTATAATGTATTGTTGCTATAAAACGCAAATCCAAATCATCCACTGAATTATTATAAAGGCTTTTTGCTACAAAACGCAAATCCAAATCTTTCGCTCAATTGCTATACATGCTTTTCGACAAGTCTTATGAAGCGTCGCAAGCGACGCGGAAAATTGGCGGAGCGTGTTGGCAACGGAAAGAAAGGTGGCAACTATGGAGCTGACCTAAGCCAGTTAGTTATGAGACAGTTGGCTGACTTCAATTCTGCATGTCAGCCTTCAATTTTACGGTCAGACAAACGGACAAATGGGTAACCCTGGGGGCTCCCGACTCCTAGAAGGGGGGGCTCCGCCAAAAAACTCGCAATTGGACATAAGAAGTCGCAACTCGGAATCGAAATTCGCCTAAGTCCTTGAATCTCTTCGCCTGGCCCTTCGACAGGCTGGCGCCTTTGCTCGGTACAGCTGACAGTTCCACGTGGTACCCCACGCCGATCCAAATCATCCACTGAACAGCGGCATGTGTGTGTGGTGGTGGGGGATGTCATGGTGCATTTGCTCCAGCCATCGTTATGGGAATATCGAGGTAAGCCATAACTTTTGTGTGGATGGTGGGAGGTAGTGAAGACGTAGGGGGAGAGAGGGTGGAGGGGGAGGGGGTGATGGAAGTGTTGGTGGTGTGGGTGGTGGTGCATGTGTGTGGGTGTGGGTGTGGGGGGGGATATGATGGTGCATTTGCTCCAGCCATCATCCACTGACTAGTCACAAAGGGAACAAGGTGTGGGTGTGGGTGTGGGTGTGGGTGTGGGTGTGGGAGGGGGGGGGGGGGGGGGGGGGATGGTGCTTTTGCTCTAGCCATCGTAATGGGAGTATCGGTATGAGTCATAGCTTTTGTGTGGATGGGGTGATGTAGGGAGACCTACACACACACACGCATACACACACAGACACCTACAAACCTACACACACACACAGCCATCATCCACTGAATAGACACAAAGGCTTTTTGAAACTTGGGTGGCCATTATAACTGCACAACATTGAAAACACCATGCGCATGACAAGCAATGAAACCTAGAGCGAGAGCCCAGGGATATTTTTTCCGGAATGCATCCCGGAAAACCGGAATACGAGACCCCGTTTTGGCCGAAATTGCCGGAATAAAAACCTAACAATAATAATTAAAGTTTTTTTTTCTTACTGAAATTGAATAAAATCACACAAATCGGAATGAGGATCCTGTTTTGGGAGGAAAATAGGGAGGAATAAAATAAAAAGGAATAAGATTTCCTCTTTTTGATTTGAAAAAAATATCCCTGCTCTCGCCACCATCCCATGCAATGCACAATGCCAACCACGCAATGGCATCCACTCCATCCATCCGCAAAAGCCCCATGCAATCATCATTGCAAAACGTCGGGGCTTCAGACGCAAACAAACGCAAAACACTGGGGTTTCAATCCCGCCAATGGGGCATTCACTCCCACCATGGGGCATTCACTCCCGCCAACGCTCCATGCCATCATAACTGCAAAACGCAGGGGCATTCACTCCTACCATGGGGCATTCAATCCTGCCAATGGGGGTTTCAATCCCGCCATGGGGCATTCACTCCCACCATGGGGCATTCAATCCTGCCAATGGGGGTTTCAATCCCGCCATGGGGCATTCACTCCCACCATGGGGCATTCACACCCACCAAGGGGCATTCACTCCCGCCAACGCCCCATGCCATCATAACTGCAAAACACAGGGGCATTCAATCCCGCCAATGGGGCATTTACTCCCACCATGGGGCATTCACTCCTGCGAACACCCCATGCCATTATTACTGTACAAGATGATGATACTTGCCTAAAATAGTTCGTTGGCTGAGATCCTCACATCAGTACAATTACTGCGTACTATT
>JAJSRW010001690.1:0-37500 GCA_022414725.1 Microglena sp. YARC | reverse complement strand
GGGGGAGGTACAGTGGTGGTTTACCACAACACCGTTTTTGCAACCTTGATCACGTTGGTGAGTAGGTGGCATCACAATGCACACATGCATGGACTGGACAAGGTACAGGGATGATGGGCATCAAGCACATAACTGGGGAAGGTACAGTGGTGGTGGACCACAACACCTTGTGTGCGACCTTGATCACGTTGGTGAGTAGGTGGCATCACAATGCACACATGCATGGACTGGACAAGGGACAGGGATGATGGGCATCAAGCACATTACTGGGGGAGGTACAGTGGTGGTGGACCACAACACCATGTGTGCGACCTTGATCACGTTGGTGAGTAGGTGGCATCACAATGCACACATGCATGGACAGGGCAAGGGACAGGGATGATGGATGATGGTCACCCAAGCACTTTACTGGGTGAGGCACAGTGGGGGTTGACAGCAACACCATTTTTGCGACCTTGATGATGTCGGTGAGTTGGTGGCATCACAATGCACACATTTATGGACAGGGCAAGGGACAGGGGTGATGGATGATGTTCATCAAGCTCTTTACTGGGTGAGGCACAGTGGGGGTTGACAGCAACACCATTTTTGCAACCTTGATGATGTCAGTGAGTTGGTGGCATCACAATGCACACATCCATGGACTGGGCAAGGGACAGGGATGATTGATGATGGTCATCAAGCACTTTACAGGGGGAGGTAGAGTGGTGGTGGACCACAACACCATTTTGGGGGCACTCATCTCGGTGGTGGTGGTGATCAGATTTTAAGATTAAACGGAGAATTAATCACCACCATAGCTCCGCATATTTGCATCATTTTTGCACCATTTTCCAACACTCATCTTGTTGGTCAGTTATAAAGATTAAACTGAGAATTAATGACCACCATAGCTCAGCATGTTTACATAATTTTTGCACCATTTTAACATCATTTTTGCACCGTTTTTGCAACACTCATCTTGGTTGTCAGTTATACAGATTAAACTGAGAATTAATGACCACAAGAGCTCTGCATGTTTGCACCATTTCCCCATCACTCATCTTTTTGGTCAGTTTAAAAAATTAATCTGAGAACTAAAGACCACAACAGCTACGCATGTTTGCATCATTTTTGCACCAATTTTGCAACATTCCTCTTGTTCATCAGTTATAAAGATTAAACAGAGAATTAATCACTGGACGTGAGATTGAAGGAACCCTCCCGTTTGCATGTACTTTACATACTGGAGAATGGCTACTATGTTGGGTTTATTTGGTTTCACAGACTGAGCTTGGACTTGAAGACTCCACGCGACACCATAGCTCTGTTATCTACTGGTTCTTTTTTTAGCTACGAGTACCAGATTCTAGGCAGCTTCTTTCACCCATCCTTGGGCCAAACCCAATGCTTGCAGCTGCATTGGAATGCCTGTCATGCCCGATTTCAGACGCACCAGCCAGCTTCAGGTTTGGCCCAAGGGTGGGTGGAAGGAGCTGCCTAGAAGCTGCTAATCGTAGCTCAAATAATAAATAGTGCCGCAATCTGCACAAACATCCCAGGTCCCTGAATGGCAAGGTCTCTGTCCAGACCACAACTGCGCCTGCGATTTAACTTGGAGTCTCTGCACGACACCCTAGCTCCGCTATCTACACACACGTCCTAGGTTGCTGAATGGCAAGGTTTCCGTCCAGACCACAACTGCGCCTGAGCTTACACTTGGAGTCTCTGCACGACACCCTAGCTCCGCTATCTACACACACGTCCTAGGTCGCTGAGTGGCAATGTCTCTGTCCAGACCGCAACTGCGCCTGAGCTTACACTTGGAGTCTCTGCACAACACCCTAGCTCCACTATCTACACACACGTCCTAGGTCGCTGAATGGCAATGTCTCTGTCCAGACCGCAACTGCGCCTGAGCTTACACTTGGAGTCTCTGCAGAACACCCTAGATCCGCTATCTACACACACGTCCTAGGTCGCTGAATGGCAATGACTCTGTCCAGACCGCAACTGCGCCTGAGCTTACACTTGGAGTCTCTGCAGAACACCCTAGCTCCGCTATCTACACACACGTCCTGGGTTGCTGAATGGCAAGGCCTCCGTCAATACCACAACTGTGCCCGCGATTGAACTTGGAGTCTCCAAGTGTCTCCTCAGCTACCCTATCTACACCCCATATCTTCAGTGAACGGCCGAGGGGGGGGCAAGAAAAAAGCTTTTGTACCGCATGTTCGGTGTGATATGAATTGAGAACCGTGAGCACATGTCAATACACCCAATGGGGGGGCCGAGATACGTATGCCCCCCCTGGGTGTATCGATATGATTTGTGATATGAATTGAGCACATATAAATACTGTTGAAAATCATGTCGATACACCCAGGGGGGGAAGAGATACGGGTGGCAGGGGGGGGGGGGGGGGGGGGTCCGACCGTCTTCCCAACTTAATTTTTAATTAGTGTAACTTCCTTGCCAGTGTGAATTTTCGAGCGTGAGGTACACCATCGAGAAGAGCTCGACGAGAGGAGTACAAATCTGCAACCATTAGTCGGTTACACCCCACACATGTCAGCAATGCTAGAAAAGCAATTATGCTGGCTTCCAGTTGCACTAGCCCACGTTGGGTTAGGCTGAGTGGCCAGGAAGAGGAGCTACCTAGAAGCTGGTGCTCTTAGCTGGAAAAAACAAGTTCTATGCAACGTCGCCTGCTACGCTAAAAAATGGCGGAGAGTGATCGCGAGAGAGCGACAGGTGGCAACAGAAGCGAGCTAGTTACGAGACCGTTGGCTGACGTGTCAGGCTTCATCACGGTCAGACAGTCAAACCGACAAATGGGTGAACATGGCGGCTCCCGCCCCGTTGAAGAGGGGGCACCACCAAAAAAAGACAGCACGACCCCCTGGGCTGACCTCCAGGGTACCCTCCGTGAAACCCTACAATTTGAGGTGTGGTGTGGTGTAGTTTGGGGTGTGGTGTGGTGGTGTGGGGCAATGTGCTCCGCCAAAAACAAATCTGATCGGTAGCAGCAGGGTAGCAGGGATTGTTTTTTTCAAATCTGAAATGTTTTTTTTTCTAGCTTTAAGGTTTTAGGCCTACCCCAGGGACAGCGTTTGTGTAGCTTTTTATAGCTTTTATCTGGCTTTTATAGCTTTTATAGCTTTTTAGGGTCATTTAGGGGAAAGCTATTTTTTTTGTACGGCTTTTTACGGCTTTTTGTACTGCTTTTTTGTACGGCTTTTATAGCTTTTTTAAGTCATTTGGGGGAAAACTATTTTTTTTGTATTGCGATAATTTGGGCCAAAACGGGGTCAAAAGTAGCGATCGCTACGTATAACGGGAAAAAAATCTCGTACCTGCAGGGGCCCACAGTAGAGCAGGTGGATCCCTTCCCACAACACAACAAAACACAACCCAACACAGCACAGAGCACCCTACAACAACAATATTCCAACTTTGTGCCCCACCCCCACCCCCGTCCTCGTCTCCCTGTCCCCGTCCCACAACACATAGCACCCTAAAACAATAACATGTAAACTCTGCCCCCCCCCACCCCACATCCCCACCCCCGCCCCTGTCCCCCTGTCCCCGTCCCACAACACATAGCAAACTCTGCACCCCCACCCCACCCACCCACACCCCCACACACCCTTATGCGCCCCCACCCACCCACCCACCCGTCCCACAACACGGAGCACCCTACAACAAGAATATTCCAACTCTGCGCCCCCACCCCACCCACCCCCACACCCCCTTATGCGCCCCCACCCACCCACCCGTCCCACAACATGGAGCACCCAACAACAAAAATATTCCAACTCTGCACCCCCACCCCACCCACCCCCTCCCCCCTTATGCGCCCCCACGCCCCCCCCCCCACACACACACACACACACACACACACACACACGTACCACAGCACAGATCACCCTACAACAAGAATATTCCAACTCTGCGCATCTGCAGGGTCCCACAGTAAAGCATCCCTTCCCACAACACAAACACAAAACACAAAACACAAAACACAAAACACAAAACAGAGCATCCTTCAACAGCAATATTCCAACTTTGAGCCCCCCCCCCCCCCCTCCCCTCCCCTCCCCCCTAATGCGCCCTGTCCCTGTCCCACAACACAGAGCACCCTACAACAAGAATAGTCCAAACTCTGCGCAGGGTCCCGCAGTCGAGCATGTGGATCCCTTCCCTGGGCGCAAACACAACCCAACCCAACCTAACCTAACCCAACCCAACCCAGCCCAACCCAACCCAACCCAACCCAACCCTACCCAACCCAACCCAACCCAACCCAACCCAACCCAACCCAACCCAACCCAACCCAACCCAACCCAACCCAAAACAAAACAAAACAACCTTACCCAAACCAAACCAAACCAAACCAAACCATCCTATCCCAATCCATTTCCAGGGTCCCGCAGTCGAGCATGTGGATCCATTCCCTACGCGTATCATGAAATGGACTGAAGATTGGTACCGCCCTGTGTTTGCGGATGTACCGCCTGGGCAGAGCTTCAAGTTGAGAGAAAATGGTAGGCTTGGTAGAAGGAGGAGGGGGGGGGGGGGGGGGGTAGTGCAGTCAAATAAATGGCAGTCAAAGGGTGCAGGCAAAAATGGAAGGCTTGATATTTGTTCTCGTGCGTGTGCACATCTGTTTTGTGGGGTGGGGGGGTGAGTGTGGGGGTGGGGGGGGCTGGGGTGAAATGTAGTGGAGCGTGGAATTGGACCGCCCTGTGTTTTGCGGGTGTGCCATCTGAGGAAAGCTTCAAGTTGAGAAACTGGTAGGCTTGAAAGAGGGAGGGAGCAGTGGCAGGGGGGGGGGGGGGGGGTCAAGTGGCAGTCAAAGGTAGCAGGCAAAAAATGGTAGGCTTGATAGAGGGAAGGAGGGGGGCAGGGGGGGGGGGGGGGGGGGGGGGGTATTTGTCCTTCTGCGTGTGCACATCTCTTTTGTGGAGGAGAGTGTGGGGTGGGTGGGCTGGGGGGAGCTGGGGTGAAATTTAGTGGAGCGTAGAATAGTACCGCCCTGTGTTTGCGGGAGTACCACCTGGGCAGAGCTTCAAGTTGAGAGGAAATGGTAGGCTTTATAGAGGGAGGGAGGGGGGGGGGGGGGGGATTTGTCCACGTGTGCGTGTGCATATCTGGGAGTCCATTAAGGGGTGGGAGTGTTCTGTGTTTACGTATGTGACACCTGGCAGAGCTTCAAGTTGAAAGGAAATGGCAGGCTTGATAGAGGAAGGGAGGTGGGCCGTGTGGGTGGGTGGGTGGGTGGGTGGGTGGGGGTGGGTGGGGGGTATCTGTCCTCGTGCGTGTGCACATGTGGGAGTGGATTAAATGGTGGAAGTGTTCTGTGTTTAAGGATGTACCACCTGGGCAGAGCTTCAAGTTGAGAGAAAATGGTAGGCTTGATAGAGGGATGGAGGTGGGCCAGGTGTGTGTGTGTGGGGGGGGGGGGGGGGGGTATTTGTCCTCGTGCTTGTGCACATCTGGGAGTGGATCAAGGGTTAGTAGTGTTCTGTGTTTGCGGATGTACCGCCTGGGCAGAGCTTCAAGTTGAGAGAAAATGGTAGGCTTGATAGAGTGAGTTGGTGGGATTAGGTTGGGGGTAGGTAGGGGGATTGGTAAATACTAGACAAAACAACATGAAACAGGACAAACAAAAATAATAGAAAACGAGGCAAAGCCTTCATCTTGTTTGTTTGCAGACTTTTTGTTGGGTGAGCAGAAGTGTGTGTGGGTGTGGTGTGGGTGGTGTTGGGGTTAACCCTCTGCAAACAAATCAAGACAAAAGAAAATAGGACAAGACGAAGCAAGACAAAGCAAGGCACACAAAAAATGCAAAAAAATTCAAAAAAAACATACAAAACACAGACCCACAAAAACACACTAACACACACAAAAAAGACAAAGCTCTACATTTTGTTTGCAGACTACGTGTTGGGTGAGAAGAAGTTTGGCGGGAATGCACAGGCCATTAGTGGCATGCGCTGGCTCCACCACACCAAACCCTAAACCCTAAACCCTAAACCCTAAACCCTAAACCCTAAACCCTCCATGCAGATTATGTGTTGGGTGAGAAGAAGTTTGGCGGGAATGCGCAGGCCATCAGTGGCAAGCGCTGGCTGCACCACACCTCTTTCCTGTGGGACTACGGCAAAGAAAACATGCAGCTGCTCAAGTTCCCAAACAAGGTCCCTGAGTATCGGCAGGTGGGTCACTGGATCGGTTCAGGTTCAGGTTTAGGTATCGGAGTTTAGGGTTGTCTAGCCATGCTGCTGCTCAAGTTCCCAAACAAGGTTCCTGAGTATCGGCAGGTGGGTCACTGGATCGGTTCAGGTTCAGGTTTAGGTATCGGAGTTTAGGGTTGTCTAGCCATGCTGCTGCTCAAGTTCCCAAACAAGGTTCCTGAGTATCGGCAGGTGGGTCACTGGATCGGTTCAGGTTCAGGTTTAGGTATTGGAGTTTAGGGTTGTCTAGCCATGCTGCTGCTCAAGTTCCCAAACAAGGTCCCTGAGTATCGGCAGGTGGGTCACTGGATCGGTTCAGGTTCAGGTTTAGGTATCGGAGTTTAGGGTTGTCTAGCCATGCTGCTGCTCAAGTTCCCAAGCACGGTTCCTGAGTATCGGCAGGTGGGTCACTGGATCGGTTCAGGTTCAGGTTTAGGTATTGGAGTTTAGGGTTGTCTAGCCATGCTGCTGCTCAAGTTCCCAAACAAGGTCCCTGAGTATCGGCAGGTGGGTCACTGGATCGGTTCAGGTTCAGGTTTAGGTATTGGAGTTTAGGGTTGTCTAGCCATGCTGCTGCTCAAGTTCCCAAACAAGGTCCCTGAGTATCGACAGGTGGGTCAGGGTTAAGGTATCAGGGTTTTGGGTTGAATATCTAGAAATGCAGCTGCTCAAGTTCCCAAACAGTGTGCCCGAGTACCGACATATGGGTCACTGGATCGGTCCGGGGTTTATAGAGCAGAGTTTAGGGTTATCTAGCAATGCAGCTGCTCAAGTTCCCAAACAAGGTCAGAGTATCAGCAGGTGGGTCACTGGATTGGTCCGTGGTTTATATATCAGATTTGAAGGTTGAATACCTAGAAATGCAGCTGCTCAAGTTCCCAAACAAGGTCTCAGAGTATCGACAGGTGGGTCACTGGATCGGTTCAGGTTCAGGTTTAGGTACCAAAGCTAAGTGTTATCCAGAAATAATGCTGCTCAAGTTCCCAAACAAGGTGCTGAGTACCGACACATGGGTCACTGGATTGGTCCGGGGTTTATATATCAGAGTTTATGGTTACCTAGCAATGCAGCTGCTCAAGTTCCCAAACAAGGTGCCAGAGTATCGACAGGTGGGCCACTGGATCGGTGCAGGGTTGAGGTTTCAGAGTAACGGGTTGGGTGTCTAGCAATACTGTTGCTCAAGTTTCAAGCAGGGTGCCTGTTTATTGACAGGTGGGTCACTGGATCGGTGCGGGGTTTAGTTGCCAGAGTTTACTAGTTTAATGTTGACTGTCTAGAAATGCATTGCTGTTGCTCAAGTTCCCGAACAGAGTCCCCGAGTATGGTCACATGGGTCACTGGATCGGTTCAGGTTTAGGTGCCAGAGTTTTGGGTTGAATACCTAGAAATGCTGCTACTCAAGTTTCCAAACAAGGTGCTGAGTATCGGCAGGTGGGTTACTGGATGGTTTCAGGTTCAGGGTTTAGGTACCAGAGTTCAGAGTTGAATGTCTAGAAATGCTGCTGCTCAAGTTCCCAAACAAAGTCCCTGAGTATCAACAGGTGCGTCACTGGATCGGTTCAGGGTTTAGGTGCGAGAGTTTAGGGTCGAATGACTAGACAAGCAGCTGCTCAAGTTCCCAAACAAGGTCTCAGAATATCGATGGGTCACTGGATTGGTTCAGGTTCAGATTTAGGTATCGGAGGTTCGTGTTATCCAAAAATGCTGCTGCTCAAGTTCCCAAACAAGGTGCTGAGTATTGATCAGGTATCAGGTATCAGGTATCAGGTGGGTCACTGGATCGGTTCAGGTTTAGGTGCCAGAGTTTACTAGTTTAGGGTTGACTGTCTAGAAAGGCATTGCTGTTGCTCAAGTTCCCGAACAGAGTCCCCGAGTATCGACACATGGGTCACTGGATTGGTTCAGGTTCAGGTTTAGGTATCACAGTTGAGAGTTGAATGTCTAGAGATGCTGCTGCTCAAGTTCCCAAACCAGGTGCTGAGTATTGACAGGTGGGTCACTGGATCGGTTCAGGTTCAGGTTTAGGTATCAAAGCTTAGTGTTATCCAGAAATGCTGCTGCTCAAGTTCCCAAACCAGGTGCTGAGTATTGACAGGTGGATCACTGGATCGGTTCAGGGTATAGGTACCAGAGTTTAGGGTTGAATGACTAGAAATGCTAACATGTAGCTCCTATGTATTCATTGCTACATGTTCAAGTACATAAAAAGAACGCCTTATTACAAGGCGTGAGGATGAGGGGGCCAGTCTGTTTGCTTTCACTGGAGCCAAGCACCAAATACATGTTCAATGTGCACTGTCAACAAATAATTAATCAATGCATTATCTACATGCACTGTCAACAAACATACGAATAATAGATAAATGAATAATATGTGTTCAACATGTACTGTCGACAGGCAAATAATAAAGACAAGTTCAACATGCACTGCCAACAAACATATGAATAATAAATAGATAAATAAATGGTATGTGTTCAACATGCACTGTCAACGAACATATGAATAATAAATAGATAAATAAATGGTATGTGTTCAACATGCACTGTCAACAAACATATGAATAATAAATAGATAAATAAATGGTATGTGTTTAACATGCACTGTCAACAAACGTATGAATAAGAAATAAATAAATACATACATGTTCAACATGCACTGTCAACAAACGTATGAATAAGAAACAAATAATAAGTACAAGTTCAACATGCACTGTCAACAAACATATGAATAAGAAATAGATAAATAAAGGGTATGTGTTTAACATGCACTGTCAACAAACGTATGAATAAGAAATAAATAAATACATACATGTTCAACATGCACTGTCAACAAACATACGAATAATAAATAAATAAATAAATGCATAATATGTGTTCAACATGCACTGTCAACAAACAGATGAATAATAAATAAATACATAAACAAATGAATGATATGTGTTCAACATGCACTGTCAACAAACATATGAATACTGTCTGCTTTGCAGGGTGACTTTCCCCATCTGCGGCGTACGGGAGGGTCCCCTTCAAACCACGCCCCTCCAGGCGTTTTTTTGTTGTGCTTTGCAGGGTCGTGACCACCTGGAATTTGTGATGTGCCTGAAAGATGATTTTTATTATTTGTATCATGTGTGATGTGCCTGAAGGATGATTTGTATGCTTTGCAGGGTCGTGACCATCTGGAATTTGTGATGTGTCTGAAGGATGATTTTTATGATTTTTATCATGTGTGATGTGCCTGAAAGATGATTTCTATGGTTTTTATCATGTGTGATGTGCCTGAAGGATGATTTTTATAACATGCAGGGTCGTGACCACCTAGAATTTGTGATGCGTCTGAAGGACGTGTTCTCACAGCGTGAGCACTTCCTGAACAACCTTTGTGCAGCAGGGGAGCAAGCGGGCTTTGATCTTCAGGAGGCCACGTTGGGTGAAGCTTCAGCTGCTATGGCAGGGAACAAGGTGTTTGGGACCAAGCTAGTGCCTCTACAGGCATGAGTGGGGAACGGCAATCTGAAATCATATGATATCATATCGCCATTCCCTAGGCATGAGACATATGCTCCACACACAACTTTAATTGAATGCATCAGGAGGCCACGCTGGGTGAAACTTCGGTTGCCATGGTGGGGAACAAGGTGTTTGGGACCAAGCTAGTGTCTCTGTAGGCATGAGTAGGGACCGGCATATCATATGATGTTGACCAAAGGCAAGTATGATATCATATGATATCATATGATATCATATGATATCATACAAATGGCATCATATGATATTGTATGTATGTATAAATGGTAACTTAAGCCTAGCCAGACTGGCAGCATCGATTGATATCATTTGATGACATGATATCGCATTGCCGTTCCCTAGTCATGATACATGTGCCCCACACACAACTGCAATTAAATGCATCAGGAGGCCACGTTGAGTGAAGCTTTGGCTGCCATGACTGGGAACAAGGTGTTTGGGACCAAGCTAGCGCCTCTACAGGCATGACTGCATGATACATATGCCCCACACACTAAGTAATAAGAATGCCTGGTGGGGCGTGGCTTTGATGGAGCCCTATCTTCCGGCGGTATGGAACGGGCTGCTAATTTACCTGGACAAAGCTACGATGGCGGTTGACAGCGAACGCGAACACTAAAGCGCACCCGTAAGGATTCCAACCCCGGCACCCCGCACCTTCTTTGCTCAAGGAGCTCAACCATTGAGCCATTCATCGAAACGGGGGTTTCACCCCACACACAACTGCAACCAAGTGCATCAGGAGGCCACGTTGGGTGAAGCATCGATTGCCATAGCAGGGAACAAGGTGTTTGGGACCAAGCTAGTGTCTCTGCTGTCATGATTGCATGAGACATATCACAGATGCCCCACGCACAACTTAAATCGAATGCATTTTGGGGACCAAAGCAAGCTAGTGTCTCTGCTGTCATGACTCATGATACATGTGCTCCACACACAACTTCAATAATATGCATTGCAATCAATCACCATTGGCCGTGTTGACCTAAGGCGAGTATGATATCAAATGATGACATAACATCATATGATATCATATTGCCATTCCCTACTCATGATACATGTGCCCCACACACCACTTCAATCGAATGCATTGCAATCAATGACTATTGGCCGTGTTGACCAACGGCGAGTATGATATCATATGATATCATATTGTCGTTCCCTAGTCATGATATATGTGCCCCACACACCCCTGCAATCGAATGTACTGCAATCAATCATCATTGGCCAAGCAATATACCGTTTCTTTACTTGTGAAAGGAATTTCACCCCAGGACACAGCGAAACCGAGGATTCAGTTCAAATGGCGTTGCCACTCCTACAAAAGAGTTTTCAGTCGTAGATGTTTACACAATAGAAGACTAAAGAGAAGATAGCTAATAGGTGCAACAGGCGCACTCATAAAGAAGTAGGATGCGTTCTGCAAGGTACTGCAATCGCGTGCAGGCCACAGCTAGTCTGTGGCCTGGCGGCAGGCAACACGGGCCCTGGAAGGAACAGGAACCGGTGTGCATTATGCCAACTCAGTTACCGACGTATGTCGGATAATAACAAGAGTAGGCGCACTTTCGGCGGGAGATACCGACCCTCGACCAAACGAAGAATCCGGTCGATGATCCGGTCTGAAGTATGTACATATGTTACAGTCCAGGGGTAGGACAAATAGGCTAAACCCCAACCGTTAGAGGAAGGGCTCAAAAAGAAAAAGCACTGATGAACCGAACCCCAAACAATCGTTTCACTAAAGTTC
The DNA here is from genome assembly GCA_022414725.1 of Microglena sp. YARC. NCBI lineage: Eukaryota > Viridiplantae > Chlorophyta > Chlorophyceae > Chlamydomonadales > Chlamydomonadaceae > Microglena > Microglena sp. YARC. Next base: position 26,004 of record JAJSRW010001690.1, on the reverse strand, counting down.
GTACTACAGTGATCATTTAATTCTACAATAAGAAAAACACTGAGACGTGAGCTTTGGCTCTCGAAACGTATATTTCAAAGAACCCTTGAGCAATCCTGGTTCATGAGAAGGAAAAGAAGAAGGAAAATGGAAAATGGAAAAAGTGATTTGATCGCGTTGACATTTACCTGGACTTTGTTTTATCACTGCCGAAGACGTCGAGCGGCCAAATTGCTGGCTGTAGCTATGTAACCAAGTTCAAGTTCAAAAACAATCCTGGATCGCGTCATGAAGTGCAACTGTGAAAGTTAATGTGTATTTATGTGACGGTCCAGGGGTAGGCCAAATAGGCTAAAGGGACTTGCTTAGTTAAATTGTTTATCCAGCGCCACCTGAGTTTCTATTATTATTGTTATTTAAGGTTGGGACTTGGGGAAATCCCTTCAACCTACAGGGCTTTTTTTATTGTTGTCACAGTCCAAGGGTAGCCCAAAGAGGCTGAAGGGACTTTCCTAACCGTGACAGGAGGGGCTTGTAACGGAAAACCACTGATGAACTGAACCCCAAACAATTGCTTAACCGACGGGGGGGCTGATTTCGTGCTGCAGTGAAAATGTAATTCTACGAGTATAGGGCTATGGTACTTGGCTACCCCTTGACTGTAACATTTGTGCTGACTGGCACACATCCCAGTCAAGTGTGTCAAATGGCTTCGAGCATACCAAGTTTCGGTGTGTTCAAGAGTCTTCCTTGACTCCGACAAGCAGCAGGCACGTTTGGTAAAGTGGCAACACCATTCGAACTGAATCTTCGGTGTCGCTGATTTGTGTCGGGAGACCCTCCTCCTGGGGTGAAACACCTTTCACAACTAAAAAAATAACCAAATCATCACCGTCCCGAGCGATTTTGTGGCCTGGGCCCCAGCGATGTGTGGTCCTCTAGCAGAATCCAATCTCACTGGTAGAAGTCGGCGCATCAGAGAATGCTTGTAGTATACGGTATGAACTATTTAACGAAGTGCCGGTATTAGAGAGGATATTGTTACATACTCAGCAAAAATCAATCCCGAGACTGAACAGCGCCGAGGCAGCTGGAAAGTTTTATAACAGTGAGGGTTTGGGCAACATACCATAACAGTGAGGGCTTGACAACAAGCAAAGCGATCTACCAAGGCATAAAGAAACAAGCGAATAAGTGTATATTGTAGAAGGGCTGAGAGTTGTTATTCACCGGGTTTCACCGGCTCACCTAGATTGACTTAGAGTGCACAGGTCTCCCTCCTGCTGCACTGTACTGCGATGCCGCTGCCAGCTATGGCACGGACTCTGATGCCGGTACCCTGAGGTGCCGCGCCATCTCAGTACTTCCTCCTAGCGCATTGATCGAATGCTCATCTAACTGTAAAGATCTTATCCTTACCGTCTTCCCCTCGTCTCTGTGCTCTGCACATACTCCGGAAATTCACAGGTTACGGTCCCATTCGCTTTAGATTGTCCTTGCTTGACGGTATTCCGAGCTGAAGGACTTTTTGATTGTTGTCGAGCGGAGCGCTCAATTGAAAGGATCGAGTAAGGCTCTCCACCCGACAAGAACCTCCCCGCTGGGACACCACTCTTGTGCGGTATATCATCCGCGTATCCGGATTGATTCTGCTCCATTGAGCCTCAAGCTGTCGTCCAGCACACCCCACTGACAACCATCTCCACCACCACTGCGCCCGCACCACCCCCTTCCCATCTCCCACGTCCCGTTGCGTAAGCAACCTCAGCCACCTCTCAACCACCTCCTGACCTCTCCTCTCTCAAACCCCCCCCAGTTGGCCTCCACCTCCGACTGTCCCCTGCCCCCTACCTACATCCCGTTGCATCAGACATCTCTGCCGCCCTATCTCTACAACTGTTCCGTCGCCATCACTATGCGGCATGATGCAACCAACGAGACTGAGCGTCGTCAGACCTTCATCTTCCACCAACACTTCTTCCAAGATTGGCTTGAATCTATGGAAGCTGAACTCAAGGTATCCCACTGCTATTTTCCCCCTGGATCTAACAGCCTGCCTAAGTTTCAGATAGAATTCATCCTTGCGCACCTTTCAGAACCTATCAGAAAGCTTTACAAGTACCACGACGATCCAGACGACATACTAGAAGCACTCAGATCCAAATATGACATCAAATCCAAACCTCGACAGCAATCACCTGTCGCAGCCGAATCAGCCGCATCCAATGTCCCAGCATACGACGGACTTGCATCATCTACCCCTACTGCATCTCATCCTCCTTCGTATGCCCTCCATGCCTCCCCACGCACAAATCGCATGGCAGTAAACTGGATCATGGACACAGGAGCTACCTCCCACATGACAGGAGACGAATCACTGTTGTATGACATACATGACATATTCCCTTATATCAGAGTTCAGACTGCATCAGGACGTACTAACATTACCAGATCTGGAAATGCTCGGATCAGAGGAGACAATGGAATGATCCACAACCTCATAAATGTTCATCTCAATGATGACCCTAACACTCCAAACCTCATGTCAATGGCTGCAGCCATCAAAGCCAATCCTTCTATGTCAGTTCAGTTTGATTCTCAGGCCTGCACTATGACCATGAATAACAAAGTCATCATAACTGGATCAAAGAACAAGAATCTCTACCTCACTCCCACCCTTGTCCCTGACAATACCCTTATCCATGGGACATGGTATGTCTGAACATAGCCATGGCCGCCATTTCCAGAACCACACACCAAACAGCAGAACTTCTTCACAACAGATATGGTCACCTTGCTTACAGCAGTTTAGTTAGACTCATTTCTGAACACATGGTCACAGGCACAGATGTCACCACTGCAGCCTGCAACAAAATGAGAAAGCAGACGTGTGAAATATGTGTCCTCTCAAAAATGGACAAGAACCCCTACCCCACATCATCCACCCATGCAAAAAGACCTATGGCAATCCTCCACATTGACATGAGTGGAAAGATGAAAGTGCCAAGTCTAAACGGCATCATATACTTCCAAGGCATTCTAGATGACCACTCAAAGTACTCCATAGTCACATTCCACATACACAAACACAAAGTGCCCGTAGAAACCATGTATGAACTGGAACGGTATGAAGTCCTGACAGAAAACAAAATAGGCACTATTTTCTGTGACAATGGATCAGAGTACATCTGCACCCGATTTCAAAACTGGTGCAAAAAGAAAGGCATCACCCTCAACTTCACAGTCCCTAACAATTTAGCCACAAATGGAGCAGCAGAACGTCTGAACCGCACTCTCCATGACAGGGCCTGTGCACTCCTCCTCTCATCCAAATTTCCTGAAAGATACTGGGCTGACATGGTGAAAAATGCTAGCATCCTAAGAAACCTCAGCCCCCCTTCTGACTCAGACAAAACTCCCTATGAGATGTTCCATGGAGTCAAGCCTAAGATTGATCACCTCAGAACCATTGGGTGCACAGCCTACGTCCACATACCACCCAAATCCAGGACATGGAAGTTTGCACCGTCAGCCAAAATCACTAGACTCATTGGTTACTCACACATCAGAAAAGCTTACAGAGTTGTAGACTCTAACCATAAGATCTTTGATGCTAGAGACATCACCTTCAATGAGTCTGAGAACCTGGCAGGAAAGAATGGATTCCCAGGTGCAGATGCTGTGATTATAGGCATGTATGAAGAAGACACCCCTGTTGAACCTGATGAAGACACTCCCTCTCCATCCCACTCTCCCTCAGAAAACAAAGCCATTGAAGCCTTACGGGAAAGAAACAAAGCCAACATGGGAGCATGGGGATCACCAGAAGATATAGATGATAGCTACCTACCCAGTTCTATGTACCAACAACAAACCATTGCCCCACAACAGAGTGCACATCAACCCAACAACACTGTTGAACAAGGAAATGAACACAACCCCACACAGTCACAGACAAATGACCTCCCCAACCTCATGGCATCACAAGACAATGCACCAGGACATGCACTCACCTCTCCTGCACCAGCACAACAACAAGCCTCAACCCCTCCACCAGAAGCTGCTCTAACACAACCTCGCCGTAGTGGCAGAGAAAGGCATGCACCTAACCACCTAGCATTCCTAGCTGCAGACCAGATAATCATACCCAAGAATGAAAGAGAAGCACTGGCTTGCCCTCAAGCCAAGGATTGGAAGTCTGCCATGGATGAAGAACTAGCAGCACTAGCAGAAATGAACACCTGGACACTAGCAGAACTCCCACATGGAGCCAAAGCCATAGGTACTAAATGGGTCTTTGACATCAAACAATCAGTGGATGGTCAGCTAGTCAGGTACAAAGCCCGTTTAGTAGCAAAAGGATATGCCCAACGTCCTGGCATGGACTATGATGAAGTCTTTGCACCAGTTGCCAAACATGCTACCATCAGGTACATCCTGTCCATGGCTGCAGACCCCTCAGCACACCTTGCTCAGCTTGATGTCTCCACAGCATTTCTCAATGGAGTAGTGGAAGAGGAACTGTACTGTTCTCAACCCCCAGAGTTTGAAAGAGATCACAGGGTTTGCCGCATGTGGAAATGCCTATATGGTCTGAAGCAAGCATCAAGGCAGTGGTATCTCAAAGTCAAGGAGGATATGACAGCCATTGGCTTCAGAGAAGTTGATGTTGACCAGGGCCTCTTCCTGCTCCCTGGGCCAACTACAAGACCCCTCATCTGGGTCCTCCTCTGGGTCGATGATTTTCTCCTGCTGTCCTTTGACAAGGACATCCTGCAGCAGTACAAAGACACAATCATGAAGCTCTACAAGACCAGAGATCTTGGAGAACCATCTGTCTTTGTAGGCTATGAGATCACCAGAGATGCAACTGCTGGAACACTCCACATCTGTCAATCCAGGTTCACTCAAGATCTACTCAGAGCACACAGCATGCTCCCTGAGCCCAACAGCACCAGGTTCCCCATCCCACTGCAGCCTGATGCTCCCCTCCCTTATCCTGAAAAGGACACCCCAGACACTGGTCTCCCCCTTGCCCAGATTGTAGGATCCCTCAACTACCTGGCAGTCAACACCAGACCTGACATTGCCCAAGCTGTTAACAGATTGGCCAGGCACAGTGCTCACCCCCTCCATGACCACATGGAAGCTGCAACTGGTATTCTCAAGTACCTCTCCAACACCCCTGACCATGGGATCACCTACACCCACTCCAAGAAACTCCTCACTGGCTACTGTGATTCTGACCATGCTGCCTGCCCTATCACAAGGAAGTCCACAACAGGCTATGTCTTCCTCAACCAGGGGGGAGCCATCTCATGGGCATCCAAAAATCCAAGCATCTGCCACTGCCCTGTCCACCACAGAAGCTGAGTTCATGGCAGCTACCTCTGCAGCCCAAGAAGGAATGTGGTTGAGGAAACTGCAATTCTCTGCCACAGGTACCATGCCCCCTGCACTTACCATTAATGGTGACAACCAAGCTGCACTCAGTGCATGGAACCAAGAGAAGCTCTCCTCCAGGCTCAAGCATATGGAAACAAGATTCCACTTCCTCAAAGAGCAATCCAAGAAGGAAGGCATCAAGCTCAACTGGATCCCCACTGCTGCCAACATGGCTGACATGCTCACCAAAGCCCTGCCCAGATCCAAGTTCTGTGCATTCAGACAGCAGATTGGCTGCACTGGAAAGCTCAAGCTTGACTAATCTTGTCAATATCCCTGAAGCCCCTCTAAGACCAAACTAGATTTCCTGCAAGATCCAAGTACAAGACTTTTCCTAGATATTGATTGATTGCATCATTACTGACTGCTTTCTTCTATTTTAGTTTAGACCTGAGCAGAGATCCTGTCCCACAGGATATTCTTGAACCATTTCTTCCCACACCTGAGCCCCTTTCTGCCTGCCCTCTTAAGTCAGTATACCAGTCAGTCAAGTTTTATCCTACATAGCATAGCTGCTTATGAATATTTAAAGTCCCTCTAGTTTTTCTTTAGACTCCTCTAATTCCCGGAATTCTCCAACATGAAGAATGCCAGGAATTGGTGGGGATGTTATTCACCGGGTTTCACCGGCTCACCTAGAGTGACTTAGAGTGCACAGGTCTCCCTCCTGCCGCACTGTACTGCGATGCCGCTGCCAGCTATGGCACGGACTCTGATGCCGGTATCCTGAGGTGCCGCGCCATCTCAGTACTTCCTCCTAGCGCATTGATCGAATGCTCATCTAACTGTAAAGATCTTATCCTTACCGTCTTCCCCTCGTCTCTGTGCTCTGCACATACTCCGGAAATTCACAAGAGTTGCCGAGGCCTAAAAAGCGAGATTCTACAAGAAGACGGAAAGGACATAAGGCACAGGAAAATCACTAAACAAAAAAAGAGAGAGGCATAGAGCTCTAAAAAGCTGGTATACTGAAGTAACCTTGAGACTGGGGAATTATTATATATACAAAGCAGGATAATAGGTGTAAAGCTGTGTACCTAGCCATGTCAGGGTCGGTCGGCGCCCTTGGGGACTCAGAACTATGCGATACATGCGCGAAATCTTCTGATCATGCCTATTATTCACATTCTACACATTCTTCACATTCTCAAAAATTCCCAAGAAAACCGGTCAAATGAGCCGGTTAAGATGACTTCCCTGACATCTACGCAACCCGTGTTCGATTCCCGCTGGGGTCGGCTTACCTCCGAGGGCACTTTTTCGCGTACGGATCTGAGGGTTGCGGACTGTGGACGCGGCGTTTTCATGTGTCGTTTCCTTCCTGTCCTGTGGACTCAATCTAGGGACTTGGAGCATGTCTACGATTTCCCCTTGAGAAATTCGCATCTCCGTTTCTCTCGCAGCTCATTGCATCAGCGCATTGTGCTTGACAAGGAAATCTGCTGTTTCGCACTAGTTCTTGCAGGTTGCGCAGTTGCAACTGTAGCCTCGGGAGTTGCTGCACCTGCCTCCATGTAATTTCGGGGAGTCAGTGAGCTATACAGTTCATTACCCTTACAGGCCACCAAGTTGAATAATAGTACCATGCCATGCTATATTGATTCTTGACCCCCCAAATATTAGATTGTACGGATAAATAAGCACCTGCTTGTGCATCTTTCACCAAGGTGGCTGCCACTGCTGCTTGACGAACATGACACCACCCCCTGGGCCGACCTCCAGGAGACCCGCCAGGGCACCCTACTATTTCTAGTTTGTAATTTCAGTAGTACTGGTTGGAACTCTCTAGTTATAGGCCAGGTGAGATACCAGGCCAGGTCAGATCCTTGACTGGGCCTGCTGGGCTGGCCAGATCTAGCTGCATCGCTTAAATCGCTTAAATCGTCATGCCAATCTCGATAGCGATGGGTTTTATCGCTAATAGCAATATGTCGCTAAAATAAACTGCTAGCGGAACCCCTTCTCTCAAGGCGTAGATCTGTATCCATTTAAACCGGGGGATCAGAAAGGACGGCTACACGGCGCAGTCGTAAAGCTACAGGTCGTTAGGACCTGCGACGTCCATAGTGGCACGGTGTGGTTCTTGCGCGCCTATTCTTGCTGCCTGGTGGGGGTGGGTAGGGGGGTGGGTGAACTTATTAGCGGTGTGGGTGCGCGGAGAGGGTCGGCAGACTGGGTGGGGTGGGTGCGGGTGGGTGGGTGGGACAGGTGCCACGTTATACCCCACACACTGTTGGTAGCAACCGCCTCGACCGGCTCCGTTTCAGGACTGATCCGGACTGATCTAGCCCGATCTAGCCAATGGTTCCGTCTCGGCCGGGTCCGTATCTTGACTGCGATCAGGATGCAACCCACAGTTCCACCGGGACCATACGATCTTCGACCTGCACCCGTGTCCCATCCCACCATCTCACGACTGCGTCCACAGTTCATCAGCCGCCTGTACCCACACATCCAGCTCCACAGAATAGAACCTTAAGCCACACGAGCCCGACCAGAACGAAAACCGACGGTTACGAAGCCCACTAGCCCCGGACACCACAAACCCAGCGGCCAACATTATGTCCATACCTGCAGCCGCGACTAAATCAAGCCCAACCTCCCAGAAGCCTACGAACGGCCTGTTTTTACGTCTAACCCACGCTAATTAGCCCCTCGCCCTTCACTCTCCATCAAAAAGTCGAACACGTATCCCACGAGCCGACAAACGACCCCACCGCACTAGCGACTCCACGAACCACCCAGGTACCCAGACGCTCCCCTTTACACTTGACCGCGAACGTTTTTAGAACCCTCCAGCCAGTAGGGCTGCTCTCTATCCCCGACCTTCCCACCCACACTCAAAGCGTTTACTTTTCTCCCCCAGACTCTTCTCGACATCTCTTCAGCACAATGATCGGGAAACTGTCATCCAAGGCCCATGCCCCCGCTGCCGCCGGTTCCAACGCTCGCCAGCGGTTCGTGGTCAAGGCTAGTAGTTCGGAGGTCGAAGTGATGCCTTCCATCACGTTCTCCCGGGAAGAGCTTGAGATGGGTAACCCTGAGTTACCGACAACGCCCACCGTTAAAATATCGGTCTCCAAAAAATCCAAACCTGCCAGGTAGGCAAGCTGAAGGACTTTGCGTTCTAGCACAGCCTAGTGTCCTGACCAACAGTCTAGTGTCCGTATAAATATGATTGGTATGTAATCTACTCTAATTAGTTTGTAATACTAATTAAATTACAAGTAATACCAACATGATGTTATCTTATTAGTATTACAATACTAATTAGATTACACACCAACATGATGTAATCTTATTAGTATTATAATACTAATTATATCACATACCAACATGTTGATGTCTTATAACTGGTACCGCATGAGGGTTGACATATTGGCCATACTACTCTACCAATGCAGTTACCGTTCATCTGTAACAGATGGCTGATATGTGTATTGGTTGATTAGTTTGGGCAGATGATGTCAAGGGTTAGCCATGTTGTTGTGTTGTTGTGCTGCATTGTTGTGCCTTGTCATCTGTAACAGATGGCCATGGGTGTATTGGTTGATTAGTTTGAGCAGACCCTTTCAAAGGTAAGCCATGTCGTTGTGTTGTGTTGCATTGCTGTGCTGTTGTGCTTTGTCATCTGTAACAGCTGGCCATAGCTGTATTGGTTGATTAGTTTGAGCCGACCCTTTCAAAGGTTAGCCATGTCGTTGTGTTGTGTGGCGTTGCTGTGCTGTGTTGCGTCGCGTTGTTGTACTGTTGAGCTGTTTTATGTTGTCGTGTTGTGTTGCGTTGTTGTGCTGTGCTGTGCCGGGTTGTTGTGTTGTGTAGTTGTCGTGTGTTTTCTGTGTTGTGTCGTGTAGTATTGTGTTGTTGTGCTGTGCTGTATTGCGTTTTTGTGTTTTTGTGTGTGTCGTGTTGTTGTTCAGTGTTGTGTCATGTTGTTGTGCAGTGTTGTGTCACGTTGTTGTGTTGTTGTGCATTGTGTGTTGCGTTGTTGTGTCATGTTATTGTGTTGTTGTGTTGTGTTTTTGTGCTGTGTTGTGTCGTGTTGTTGTGTCGTGTGTGCTGTGTAGTGTCACGTTGTTGTGTTTTTGTGCTGTGTTGTGTCGCGCTGTTGTGCTGTGCCGTGTCGTGTTGTTGTGCTGTGCCGTGTCACGTTGTTGAGTTGTTGTGCAGTGTTATTGTGTGTTACATTGTTGTGCTGTGTTGTGTTGTTGTGTCAAGTGCGGTCATTCCACGACTGCCAGGTAGGCATCCCTCAGACACCTTGTGGCCCAGAGTTCTGCAGGCTGGCTTTGAAATTATCAATGTAGTTTGCAGCTTAGGGTTGCCCATGTGGCTCACGGCAGTGACTTGTTTCAAATCTGAAAGTGGATTTTTTCTATCTTCATGGTTAAAGAGCTCCTCCAGGGACAGCGTTTAGTGCTCTCAACAGCTTTTCATAGCTTTTGCAGGCTGGCTTTCAAAATGATCAATGTAGTTAGCTGCTTAAGGTTAGCTTAAAAAAGATAACGTCTTGAGGGCGTGGTGTTTAGGGAACCCTCCCATATGCCGCAGCTGGTGAAAGTCATCGTGGCAGACATAGTAAGTGTTGCCCTCCAGGTGGTAGAGACTCCTTCATTCAATGTGTGGCAAGAATGCTGGTACTGGAGGCAATATATCAATCATCTCTGTGCAGTTAAGAGATGAGTTTTAGCCCCTTTCAGTGTTTTATATTGGTCTAGTGGTAGACCAAGTCACTCTGAGGATGAAGAGTCGGGGGTTCGATTCCCCCTTTCGCTCTTAGCATTGCAGGTTGTTGTCAACCGCGATGGTAGCTTGTCCAGTTGAGGTAGAAGACCGCTCCCTACCTGCGTACGACTGGTTCCCTTAATACCACGCCCCTCCAGGCGTTATCATTACCTTGGAGATGAGTTTTGGGTTAGCCCTGTTGTCCACGGTACATGTTCTTTCTTACCCAACCTATTATTTCTTACCCAACCTATTTATCACAACCCGTACTGTAGCAGCAACTCTAAGAGTGTAGCAATGCCTGAGTTACGTGAACCTATTCCTCTTCACTCTACATGGCTCTTTCTCACCCACCCTATTCTCTCTCACAACCTATGCTGCAGCAGCATTTCGAGCAGCGTAGCGAAGAGTGTAGCAATGCCGGGGTTTCAAAACATGGAACCTATTCTTCTTCATGCTGCTCATTTCTTTCTCACACACCCTATCCTTGCTCACAACCTGTTCTGCAGCAGCACCTCCAAGATTGTTGCAATGCAATAACTACTTTGAACCTATTCTTCTTCATTCTACGTGGCTCTTTCTCACCCACCCTATTCTCTCTCACAACCTATGCTATAGCAGCATTTCAAGCGGCGTAGCAAAGAGTGTAACAATGCCTGAGCCCTTGAACCTATTCTTCTTCTCTCTACATGGTTTGTTCTCATTCACCCTATTCTTTCTCACCCACCCTATTCTCTCTCACAACCTATGCCCTAGCAGCATTTCAAGCGGCGTAGCAAAGAGTGTAACAATGCCTGAGTTTCTTGAACCTTTCAACCTATTCTTCTTCACTCTACATGGTTTTTCCTCACCCACCCTATTATTTCTTCACTCTACATGGTTTGTTCTCACCCACCCTATTCTTTCTTCACTCTACATGGTTTGTTCTCACCCACCCTATTCTTTCGTCACTCTACATGGTTTGTTCTCACCCACCCTATTATTTCTTCACTCTACATGGTTTGTTCTCACCCACCCTATTATTTCTTCACTCTACATGGTTTGTTCTCACCCACTCTATTATTTCTCACCCACCCTATTATCTTACAACCTATGCTCTAGCAGCGTAGCAAAGAGTGTTGCAATGCTTGAGTTTCATGACTTGCAACCTATACTTCGGTCCCCTACATGGCTCTTTCTCACCCACCCTATTCTCTCACACAAATTTTACAGCAGCAGCATTTCGAGCAGCATAGTGAAGAGTGTAGCAATGCCTGAGTTGGTGAAGCCAGTGGCTCCTGCAAGTACTGCTGCAAGTGCTTCTCCTAGTGCAGCTGCAAGCGCTGCTGCTAGTGCTTGTAATAGTGCTGTGAGGCAGGGGATGAAAGCTAGCACGACCGAGAAGAGCGTTACTTTCCAAGGTATGCTAGAAAATGCAATCGGTGGAAAGGCTGTAGTAGGTTTGTGGTAGTGTGTGTGGTGGGGGGTTGAAGGGGTGACAGGAGGTGTTGGGGTGCTGCTGCAAGTGCTCCTCCTAGTGCAGCTGCATGCGCTTCTGATAGTGCTTCTTCTAGTGCTTCTACTAGTGCTCCTACTAGTGCTGTGAGGCAGGGGATGAAAGCTAGCATTACCAAGAAGAGCGTTACTTCCCAAGGTATGGAGGAACATGCAATTTAGTGGAAAAGGTGAAGAAGGCTTGTGGTGGTGTGTGAGGTGGGGGCTTGAAGTGGTGAGAGGACGTGTTAGGTGGCGTTGTGTGGTGGGGTCTGAGACAGGGGATGAGAGCTAGCACGACCTAGAAGGAAATTACTTATGGAGGTATGGTAGAATATGCAGTCAGCGGAAAGGCTGTAATAGGCTTGTGGTGGTGTGCGTGGTGTGGGCTTGAAGTGGTGGGTGGATGTGTTTGGTGGTCTGTTTATTGAGGTGGAGTTTGGTGGGGAATGGGAGATGGGAGCTAGCACGGCCAAGACGGGCATTACTTTTGAAGATAGAGTGTGGGCTTGAAGTGGAGGCTGTAATAGGCTTGTGGTGGTGTGCTTGGTGTGGGCTTAAAGTGGTGGGAGGATGTGTTTGGTGGTTTGTTTATTGAGGTGGAGTTTGGTGGGGAATTGGAGATGGGAGCTAGCACGGCCAAGACGGGCATTACTTTTGAAGATAGAGTATGCAATCGGTGGAAAGGTTGTAACAAGTTTGTGGTGGTGTGTGGTGTGGGGGTTTGAAGTGGTGAAAGAGGGTGTCCGGTGGTTGGTGGTACCTGAGTTAACCAACAGCCGATTATGCCTTGCCTCCTTGCCCTGGCATATATGGAGTCCAACAGGGTAGACACACCCACACTCACCCCCCCCCACACACACACACACCACCACCACACACACAGTCACACACGCACACCCATTGTAGACATCTTGAGCTTTGCAGGCAGCGTACCTGAGGTAACCAACAGTCGATTGGCTATGCTGGTTAACCTGCAGCATGCCTTGCCTCCTTGCCCTGGCATTCTTGGAATCCAACAGGGCACCCCCACACACACACATACACGCACGCCCCCCCCCCCCCCCACACACACACACACACACACACACACACACACACACACATTCAGACATGCACCTGCAGCATGCCTTGCCTCCTTGCCCTGGCATTCTTGGAATCCAACAGGGCACCCCCCCCCCACACACACACACGCACACACGCACCCCCCCCCCCACACACACACACACATTCAGACATGCACCTGCAGCATGCCTTGCTTCCTTGCCCTGGCATACTTGGAATCCAACAGGGCACACACAACCACACACACATACACCGACCCCCCCCCACACACAAACACCCATTGCAGGCATCATGAGCTTTGGAAGCAGCGTACCTGAATTAACCAACAGCCGATTGGCTATGCTGGTTAACCTGCAGCATGCGCTGCCTCCTTGCCCTGGCATACTTGGAATCCAACAGGGCCCCCCCCCACACACACGCACGCACGCACCCCACCCCACCCCCCCCCACACACACATTCAGACATGCACCTGCAACATGCCTTGCCTCCTTGCCATGGCATATAAGGAATCCAACAGTCCACTTACACACCTACACATTCACACTCACACACCTGCACATTCACACATATACACCTACTCGTTCACACTCACACATACACCTGGACATTCACAAACACACACACCTACACACACCCATTGCAGACATCATGAGCTTTGGAGGCAGCGTACCTGAGTTAACCAACAGCCGATTGGCTATGCTGGGCTTTGTTGCTGCCATGGCTGCTGAGTTTAACACTGGTGAGTCCGAGTAAAGTTTTTTACTTCTTTGAACGAGTTAGTTTAATACAAGTGAGATAGTGAGAAGATGCTCTATATAAAACAGGTGTGACAGTGAGAAGATTCTTAGTGACTCTTAGTGATTAGTGTGACAGTGAGAAGATTATTTTTTTGGAACAGTCTCCTCGTGTGTTCTCTTCAGGTATACCTTGAAACATATAAAATGTATAATTATTAGTTTATTAATACCGGTAATGAATTATTTATTTATTTATTTAAATGATATTCTTTGCAACAATCTCCTTCTGTGTTCTGTTTCGGGTATACCATCAAATATATAATATATGTAATTATATACAAGGGATTGGCCATGCTGGGCTTTGTTGCAGCCAAGTGCTGAGTTTAACACAAGAGAGATAGTGAGAAGATGCTCTTTATCAAACAGGTGTGACAGTGTGAAATTGCTGTTTTGTGCAACAATCTCCTTGTGTGTTCTCTTCAGTTATACCTTGAGACATAATTATATATAATTATTAGTTCATTAATAATGGTAATGAATTATTTCTGTATTTATTAAAATGAGATTGCTTGCAAAAATCTGCTTGTGTGTTCTGTATCAGGTATACCCTGAAACATATAATATATATAATTATATATAGGAGATTGGCCATGCTGGGTTTTGTTGCAGCCAGGTCTGCTGTGGCCAGGGCTGTTGAAGCCAGGGCTGGGTTAAGGTTTTAGGGTTTTAGGGCCAGAGCTGTTGCAGCCAGGGCTGTTGCGGCAGCCAGGGCTGCCAGGACTTCATAACATGTGGGATCTCATCCCCTCATTCCCTGCCCCCCTGCCCCCCTCATCTCCACAGGTGAAGGTGTTCCCAACTAAAAGATACTGATGCCCTTTATTTGTAATAACCCTGATCCCCTTATCCCCTAATTCCCTGCCTTTCTAATCCCCTCATCTCCACAGGCGAGGGTGTTCTTCGACAGATGGCTGACGAGCCGACCCTGGTGAACATCACCTTTCTAGCCATCATTGCCGCCAGCCTGGCACCTGCAGTACAAGGCAAGAGTGCTGAAAAGTACGGCCCCTTCACTCCTGATGCCGAGATCATCAACGGACGTGTTGCCATGATTGGATTCGCCGCGCTGTTGGCTACGGAGGTGGTGACCGGAACCACCGCGTTGGATTTCTTCGCAGCTGCCCTACCCCCAATGAGCTGAACTGGAATACCTGAGATAATCTATGGACGTGTTGCTGTGATTGGATTCGCCGCGCTGTTGGCTACTGAGGTGGCAACTGGAACCACCGCGTTGGATTTCTTCGCAGCTGCCCCACCCCCGATGAGCTGAACTCATATCCCGAGATCATCAATGGAGGTGCTGCCATGATTGGATTTGCCACTCTGTTGGCAACTGAGGTGGCAACTGGAACCACGGCGTTGGATTTCTTCGCAATTATCCCCCGATGAGCTGAACTATTATACTCGAGAAGCCCCATAAGCATGCATTGTTGGGTTGTTGGCGTACTAAGCTGAACCTTAAAACCCTAGGAGCCCCAGTAGCGCTCATTGTTTGGTAGTTGGTTCAATGTGTGGACCCTAGTACCCTAGTAGCAGGACTGAATTCGGGGTCATCCCAACTTAACATTTTGTGCCAGCCCTTTTTTAATTTGAATTTGATGTTGGGGACTTCCCCTAGATAGCGAGCTGAACCCTTTTGCCCCATTAGCTCATTTGCTTCCCTGGCTGACATGTACTGCTCCCTCAGCTGAGAACAAATGCAGCAGCCAGGCTTTTCTAAACTCTTTGGCTTGAGCCTAGTGGGTCACTCATGGAGCTGTCAGGAAGCTGCTGCATTCTGCTGAAAATAGAAATATTGATTAAGTGAGGATTTGATGGTTACATTCTTTCTCAGCCAACTGTGGGCTGACCACTGTCTTCGATGGTGTTGTCCGAGGACCCCCTTTGGACACCTTTCGTAATAACGCCGACTGTATTGCTTTGCTTTTCTTTCTTCCAGTTCCAAGTACCCCAGGCCCCTGTGCGGTACGGTACCCACAGGAAATGGATTGGATTGTTACATGCTTTTTCAGCCAACTCTGGGATGCTCACCTATTTGTAGTTTCATGCCCCCCCTTTTTTCTCCCCTGTAACATCAACCTTCACGCCGTATGTCGGTATGTGCTGCTGCCTGGGTTGTGTACTGCTCTCCGTCTTCGACTGTAACATCAACCTGTGTGCCTTGTGCACTGCTAACTGGCTTGTGTGCTGCTCTCCATCTCCGGCTGTAAAATCAACCTTGGTGCCTTGTGTACTGCTGGCTGGCTTTTGTACTGTACTCCGTCTTCGGCTGTTAAATAAACCCTTGTGTCTTGTACTGCTGGCTGACTTGTATGATGCTCTCCGTCTTTGGCTGTCAAATCAACCTTGGTGCCTTATGTACTGCTGGCTGGCTTTTGTACTGTACTTCGTCTTCGGCTGTAAACTCAACCTTAGTGCCTTACGTATGGTAGTTTGTGGTGGTACATGTGGTAGTACGTACATGTAATAGTACATATGGTAGTATGTACATGTGGTAGTATGTACATACGATAGTATGTACACGTGGTAGTTACATATGGTAGAATGTACATGTGGTAGTGCATATGGTAGTATGTCCTACTGGCTGGATTGTGAATTGCTTACTGTCTTCGGCTACAGACTGTGTGCTGCCGTCTTTGGCTGTAATCTCAAACTTGGTGCCTTGCGTATGGTAGTATGTCCTACTGGCTGGATTGTGTCAGCGTGAACTACAAGGACACGAGTGCATCATTGGCATCTGAATCAGATGCCAATGATGCACTCGTGTCCTAGTAGCTCACGCTGACAATAATGCATGTCCCGGGAGGGAGACAGATTACCCAGAGGTTCCCCTAATCCACCGCCAAGCTTTCGGCTTTGGTCTTACGATTGGGGGCAACTTAGTACTAATCAGACCCGCACCCCGCCTATGTACCGCGACCTTCTAGAGAGGATCGAACCCCCCTGTTTCCCTCCCGGGGCTGGCATTATTGTCAGCGTGAACTACTAGGACACGAGTGCACACAGAATCGACTAGGACTAGGACTTCTAGGACCCAGTCTGGAGGGCGGTATGGTCCAGACCCGGTCATTAAGGCTTCGGTGACCGGAGTTCGAGCCCCGCTGCCGGAAGACGGCGGGTGGTTTCTCGAGTCCGACTTTAGGGCGGTGTTGTTTCACTGCTAGGACATGAGCCCCTTGTAATCTTTCTAATCTTTCTTTCTAGGACATGGGCGCACACAGAATCGAAGATTGTGAATTGCTTTCCGTCTTCGGCTACAAACTGTGTGCTGCCGTCTTCGGCTGTAAACTCAACCTTGGTGCCTTGCGTATGGTAGTTGTGTACTACTGGCTGGTTTGTGAATTGCTTTCCGTCTTCGTCTGTAGCACTCAGTACGGTAAGCAGATAATATCGACTAGTCCTGCTGTCACACGCGATTACGTTAAAACTACTTTCTGCGTGAATACCACGCCTCATCAGCCATTCTCGTTACTTATTACATCAGTAATCACAATGATAAAAAAACAAATACAAAAAAGAATCATTCCCATCAAATGAGACTTGATCCAATCTATTGAAATTGAAATTGTTACATCCGTGTAATACAGTTACTCACAGGACGTGGAGTTAAGGACACCATAGCGTAAGCCGGAGCTAGCTATAGTCATAGTCCTCGATTCGCGTGACCGTCCACTCCTGGATGGCGCATCAGATAATAAAGAGGAATTCTTTTTCTCTTAGATTGGGAAATCAATTCTAATACCGGTACTTTCTTTTCGAATTCAGTTAGGCTTCATCAGCAGGGTAATTCAAAGCGCGCGCTTTTGCACTTTTGAGCCCTGACTTTTGACACCCTCTGCGCTTTAAAGCAGTCTTTTGCAACCTCCTGTGGACGCAGCAAGCAATTTTTGCGCTTTTTGCACTACAAAGCGCAGTTTTTTTTGTTTTTAAGTGCGCTGAAGCGCTGGCCAACTTGGCCATTTGAAGCACCCTGTTCGTCACTCGTCAGTACATTCAAACACTACATAGTGCTCATCTTGAACGGGTCCAGAATCACATAGATGACACAATCGATCGTCCAAGGAACAATGGGTCGTTTCCATCCATCAGTTCCCACCTTAGGCAGTGGGAGGAAGTTATAAATCTATACATATCACGCACCACCTTGTGAGGTAGGTCCCTGATGACTTAATTAGGTATCTCAGTTGTCCAACTCTCATCCCATGAAGAGGACATCCAAGTATGGTACACAGCATTCTTCCTTTAGTTACCCGGCAGTCACCCACCTTTCCCATCAACCCAGCCCCCCACCCACCAATTTGAGTCTAATGGTGCAGCAGGAAAAATGTATTACTTCAGGTGCATGGACTGACTGTCAGGTGGCGTGTCCTCATTCGACGCGCGGGAAACGCCCTGAAGCGCCGATCAGTTGATTGAGCCCCAGCCCGAGGTCCTCCCGACGTCCCCAGTACTCCAACCCCAGCAGCCGGCGATCTGTGCACGCACGTAGCAACGGCCTGCATGTCTTTCTGTCTCCTTCCGCACCCTTTTAATTGCTAGCCTTGACATATCTCTTTTCTTCTACCATCGCTTGCGCATCGCCACGTGTCATCCAAAGATTCCCTTACCCACACTCTAACTTCGAAGAGACCCGTTGTGCTGCTTTCTGAAAGGCTTTCCCATCACGGGCACCCCCGACTTGCTACAATTAAGCACCAACAGCAGCGTCCTCCCTATTCTAGCACCCCACGACCCCAGCGCATACATTCTGTCACTCCGCAAAGGAATCTAATTCATCCTCCGCCCCAACGTCCACTCGCAAGACACCAGGAAGCTGCTGAAAACTATTCGCCCCTCCATGCGCCCATTTACTCGCCAGGAATAGAAAACATAGGTCCAACGTCATTCTTGACTCAGCCTAAAATACCAGTGGTGCATTCCCTGTAGTTGGATTGAATTGGTACATATTTTTCCAGCCAATTCTGGGCTGCTCACCATCTTCCAATTCCAAGCCCTCCCTGTGCGATACCCACTGAAACCAGGGCCCAGCAGCAGCAGCAGCAGCAGCAGCAGCAGCAGCAGCCTCAACAACCAACTCGTCAACTGCTGCAGCAGCACCCCACCCAGTTGTGCCCCTAGACCCCCCACCCATACGTGGCAGCAGCAGTCTCAACAACAGCCTCATCAACTGCTCCAGTATTTTCACACCCTGTAGTTCCCTCACCCAGTACTGGCAGCAGCAGAGGCCTCAACGTCGCCCTCTGCAAAGTTGAACGGGGGTGATCATATCATTTCCAGCCCCTCCCCCTGACAGCTAGGCATATTGGGCTCCCTCTACCGCATCGCGGCCTAGGCCCCCCTCGGTCTCATGGCTGATGATGATGGCTACGTGCAGTACAGTGCAGTACCCACAAGCGAGGGGGATTCTCAGGATACCTTTTGGGGGTCCGAGGCAACCAACGGCCGTGCACCAGGGGCAGGCCATGGGAGGCAAAGGAAGAAGACCCGAATTATGAGGTGGCTGATTCTTCACAGCTCTGGTGAAAAGCGATGGCTGACGATGGACAAGCGCCAGGTCATCAAGGCAAGTGTTTTTGTTTTTGTTTCTGTTTTTCTTTGGGCTTGTGATGTGTTGTGTTGAGTGGGTGGGTGAGTGGGGTGGTGCATCGTTGGTGGTGTGTAGCGAGTAGTGGGCGGTGGCTTATTCTTCACAGCTCTGGTGAAAAGCGATGGCTGACGATGGACAAGTGACAGGTCATCAAGGTTTTTGTTTTTGTTTTGCATTGGGCTTGTGTTGTGTTGTGCTGTGCTGTGTTGTGTTGTGTTGTGTTGTGTTGTGTTGTGTTGTGTCGTGTCGTGTTGTGTTGTGTCGTGTCGTGTTGTGTTGTTCTGAGTTGTGCTGTGTTGTGTTGAGTTGTGTCGTGTTGTATTGTGTTGTGTTGTTTTGTGTTGTGCTGTGTTGAGTGGGTGGGATGTGTTGTGTTGTGTTGACTGGATGGGTGGGATGGTGTATCGATGGTGGTGTGTGGTGAGTGGTGGGCGGTGGCTGATTCTTCACAGCTCTGGTGATAAGCGATGGCTGACTATTGACAAGCGCCAGGTCATCAAGGTACAAGTTTTTGTTTTTGTTTTTGCATTGGGCTTGATGTGTTGTGTTGTGTTGTGTGGGTGGGTGATGTTGTGTTGTTTAGTGTTGTATTGTGTTTGGTTTTTGACGATAGGAATTAGATTGGGATGGGTTGGGTTGTGTTGGGTTGTTTTTGCTGATTGGAATTAGATTGGGATGGGTTGGGTTGTGTTGGGTTGTTTTTGCTGATTGGAATTAGATTGGGATGGGTTGGGTTGGGTTGCGTTGTTTTTGCTGATTGGAATTAGATTGGGATGGGTTGGGTTATTTTTGCCGATTAGGATTGGATTGTGTTGTGTTGTGTTGTTTTTGCAAATTGGGATTGGATTGTGTTGTGTTGTGTTGGGTTGGGTTGTTTTTGCCGATTGGGATTTGATTGTGTTGTGTTGTGTTGGGTTGTGTTGGGTTGTTTTTGCCGATTGGGATTGGATTGGATTGTGTTGTGTTGTTTTGTTTTGTGTTGGGTTGTTTTTGCCGATTGGGATTGGATTGTGTTGGGTTGGGTTGGGTTGGGTTGGGTTTGGGTTGTTTTTTGCCGATTGGGATTTGATTGTGTTGTGTTGTTTTTGTTTTGTGTTGGGTTGTTTTTTGCCGATTGGGATTGGATTGTGTTTGTGTTGTTTTGTTTTGTGTTGGGTTGTTTTTGCCGAATGGGATTGGATTGTGTTGGGTTGGGTTGGGTTGGGTTGTTTTTGCCGATTGGGATTGGATTGTGTTGTGTTGTGTTGGGTTGGGTTGGGTTGTTTTTGCCGATTGGGATTGGATTGGATTGTGTTGTGTTGTTTTGTTTTGTGTTGGGTTGTTTTTGCCGATTGGGATTGGATTGTGTTGGGTTGGGTTGGGTTGGGTTGGGTTGGGTTGTTTTTGCCGATTGGGATTTGATTGTGTTGTGTTGTTTTGTTTTGTGTTGGGTTGTTTTTGCCGATTGGGATTGGATTGTGTTGTGTTGTTTTGTTTTGTGTTGGGTTGTTTTTGCCGAATGGGATTGGATTGTGTTGGGTTGGGTTGGGTTGGGTTGTTTTTGCCGATTGGGATTGGATTGTGTTGGGTTATGTTGGATTGTTTTTGCGGATTGGGATTGGATTGTGCTTTGCTGTGTTGTGTTGGGTTGTTTTTGCAAATTGGGTTTGGATTGTGTTGGGTTGTGTTGGGTTGGGTTGGGTTGTTTTGTGTTGTGTTGGGTAGTTTTTGCCGATTGGGATTTGACTGTGCTTTGTTGTGTTGTGTTGGGTTGTTTTTGTCGATTGGGATTGGATTGGATTGTGTTGGGTTGGGTTGGGTTGTTTTTGCCGATTGAGATTTGACTGTGCTTTGTTGTGTTGCGTTGGGTTGTTTTTGCCGATTGGGATTGGATTGTGTTGGGTTGGGTTGGGTTGTTTTTGTTAATTGGGATTGGATTGTGTTGTGTTGGGTTGGGTTGTTTTTGTTACTTGGGAATGGATTGTGTTGGGTTGGGTTGGGTTGTATTTGCCGATTGAGATTGGACTGTGCTTTGTTGTGTTGTGTTGGGTTGTTTTGTGCCGATTGGGATTGGATTGGGTCGCGTTGGGTTGTTTTTGCCGATTGGGATTAGATTGGATTGTGTTATGTTGTGTTGTGTTGGGTTGTTTTTGCCGATTTGGATTAGATTGGATTGTGTTGGGTTGGGTTGGGTTGGGTTGTTTTTGCCGATTGGGATTATATTGGATTGTGTTGTGTTGTGTTGGGTTGGGTTGTTTTTGCCGATTGGGATTATATTGGATTGTGTTGTGTTGTGTTGGGTTGGGTTATTTTTGCCGATTGGGATTAGATTGGATTGTGTTGTGTTGTGTTGTGTTGGGTTGTTTTTGCCGATTGGGATTAGATTGGATTGTGTTGTGTTGGGTTGGGTTGGGTTTTTTTGCCGATTGGGATTAGATTGGATTGTGTTGTGTTGGGTTGGGTTGGGTTGTTTTTGCCAATTAGGATTGGATTGTGTTGTGTTGTGTTGGGTTGTTTTTGCAAATTGGCATTGGATTGAGTTGTGTTGTGTTGGGTTGTTTTTGCCGATTGGGATTGGATTGTGTTGGGTTGGGTTGTTTTTGCCGATTGGGATTAGATTGGATTGTGTTGTGTTGTGTTGTGTTATGTTGGGTTGGTTTTTTTTTGCCGATTGGGATTGGATCTGGATGGGTTGGCTTGGGTTATCCTGTGTTGGGATGGGATGAAAAGCGATGCCTGACTGTATGGTCAAGTGCCAGATCATCAAGGTAAGCAGCACTGTTTTTGTTTTTTAACGATTGGATTGGCTTTTTCTTGTGCTGTCTTGTGTTGGGTTGTTTTTGCCGATTGGGATTGGATTGGGATGGGTTGGCTTGGACTATATTGTGTTGTGTTGGGATGAAAAGCGATGGCTGACTAAGGGCAAGCGCCAGGTCATCAAGGTTAGCAGCACTGTTTCTTGTTTTGTTTTTGCATCGGGCTTGTGTTGTGTTGTGTTGTGTTGTGTTGGGCTTGTGTTGTGTTGTGTTGTGTTGGGCTTGTGTTGTGTTGTGTTGTGTTGGGCTTGTGTTGTGTTGTGTTGTGTTGTTTTGTGTTGTGTTGTGTTGTGTTGTGTTGCATTGTGTTGTGTTGTGTTGTGTTGTGTTGTGTTGTGTTGAGCGGGTGGGATGGTGCCTCGTTGGTGGTGTGGTGAGTGGTGGGCGGTGGCTGATTCTTCACAGCTCTGGTGAAAAGCGATGGCTGACGATGGACAAGCGCCAGGTCCTCAAGGTAAGTGTTTTTTGTTTTTTGTTTTTTGCTTTGGGCTTTTTGTTGCGTTGTGTTGTGTTGTGTTTGTGTTGTGTTGTGTTGTGTTTGTGTTGGGCTTGTGTTGTGTGTGTTGTGTGTGTTTGTGTTGTGTTGTGTTTGTGTTGTGTTGTGTTGTGTTGTGTTGTGTTGTGTTGTGTTGTGTTGTGTTGTGTTGTGTTGTTGTTGTGTTGTTGTGGTGTTGTTTTGCATTGGCTTGTGTGTTGTGTTGTGTTGATGTTTGCATTGGGCTTGTGTTGTGTTGTGTTGTGTTGTGTTGTGTGTGTTGTTTTGCATTGGGCTTGTGTTTTGTTGTGTTGTGTTGTTTTGCATTGGGCTTGTGTTGTGTTGTGTTGTGTTGTGTTGTGTTGTGTTGTGTTGTGTGTGTTGTTTTGCATTGGGCTTGTGTTTTGTTGTGTTGTGTTGTTTTGCATTGGGCTCGTGTTGTGTTGTGTTGTGTTGTGTTGTGTTGTGTTGTGTTGTGTTGTGTTGTGTTGTGCTTTGTTGTATACTTGTATTGTGTTAAGCTGTGTTGTGTTGTGTTGTGTTGTGTTGTGTTGTGTTGTGTTGTGTGTGTTGTTGTGTTGTGTTGTGGTTGTAATACTTGTATTGTGTTAAGCTGTGTTGTGTGTTGTGTTGTGTTTGTGTTTGTGTTGTGTTGTGTTGTGTTGTGTGTGTTGTTTTGCATTGGGCTTGTGTTTTGTTGTGTTGTGTTGTTTTGCATTGGGCTTGTGTTGTGTTGTGTTGTGTTGTGTTGTGTTGTATACTTGTATTGTGTTAAGCTGTGTTGTGTTGTGTTGTGTTGTGTTGTGTTGTGTTGTGTTGTGTTGTGTCGTATTGTGTTGGCTTGGGATATTATTGGATGGTCCCAACAAACAAACCACCAAATACACAACAACAGCACACTCACTCCCTCCCTCCAACTTTTGGCACACACACACACACAACATGCACGCACACACACACACACACACACACACAACACACACACACGCACACACACACACACACATGCAACACCACACACACACACACACACACACACACACCCCACACACACACACACAAAACGAACGCACAGAAATACAAAGTCAAACAAAAACACAAACACACACAAAAGCACACTCCTCCTTCCCTCAATGCTTTTGGCCTGAACATCCCCAGTTGAGATATGTGCCCCATGGACACACACACACACACACACACACACACACACACACACAAATACAAACTCCAACAAACAAACAAGCAAACAAGCACACACAAAAGCACACTCTTCCCTCCCTCCAGGCCTTTGGCCTAGACATCCCCAGTCGAGATATGCGCCTCATGGACACACACCTCGTCAACTACGACACTATCGGCCGCCTGCTAGTGCGTGACAACGCCTTAGTCATCAGCATGGAGCATGTGCGCATGATTATCATGGCTGACAAGGTGACTGAGGTGGTTGAGGAGGTTGAATGTTGGTTGAGGTGGTTGAATGTCGGTTGAAGTGATTGAGACAACGCCTTAGTCATCAGCATGGAGCATGTGAGCATGATTGTGATGGCTGACAAGGTGACTGAGGTGGTTGAATGTCGGTTGAATGTTGGTTGAGGTGGTTGCAACAACGCCTTAGTCATCAGCATGGAGCATGTGCGCGAGAATGATTGTGATGGCTGACAAGTGGTTGAGGTGGTTTGAGGTGGTTGGGGTGTGGCACATGACCAATGATCGTGGATGGGTGGGAACTTTTTTCTTCTGTTTCAACAGGTTTTCAAGGAGGATTTTTGCCTCAAAGGGTGGGGACTTGATGCTAGTGTGGGACAACACTGTAGTGATTAGCATGTGCGCATAATTGTGATGGCTGACAAGGTGAATGAGGTGGTTGAGGTGGTTGAATGCCGCCTGCTTGTGCGAGAACCTTAGTCATCAGCATGGAGCATGTGTGCATGATCTGTCATGGCTGACACAAGGTGTCGAGGTGGTTAAGGTTGTTGGGGGTGTGGTTGAGGTGGTTGAGGTGGTTGAACTGTTGGTGTGAGTGTGTTGAATGTTGGTTTGAGGTGGTTGAATTTTTGTTGAGGTGGTTGAGACAACGCCTTAGTTGTCAGCATGGAGCATGTGCGCATGATTGTGATGGCTGACAAGTGTGTCGAGGTGGTTAAGGTGGAATATTGTAATGTGGTTGAGGTGGTTGCGACAACGCCTTAGTGATCAGCATTGAGCATGTGCGCATGATTGTAATGGCTGACAAGTGGTTGAGGTGGTTGAGTGGTTTGAATGATTGAGCTTGGTTGAGACAATGCCTGAGTGATTAGCATGCGTATTAGCCTGACAAGTCGGACGCTCCCCCTGCCCCCCTTCCATCCCCCCTCCCCCTCCCCCCTCCCCTCCCCCCTCCCCCCTCCCCCCTTCCCCCTTCCCCCTCCCCCTTCCCCTCCCTGTCCCCTCCCCGCTTCCCCTCCTCCCCTCCCCTCCACAGTCATCCTCCACGCTGAGGATGACTTTATATTTACAACATTGTCACCTGCCATACAATCCCGTTTCTATTTCCTCCCTTGCAAGCCACATTTGCA
This sequence comes from Microglena sp. YARC, assembly GCA_022414725.1. Lineage (NCBI taxonomy): Eukaryota > Viridiplantae > Chlorophyta > Chlorophyceae > Chlamydomonadales > Chlamydomonadaceae > Microglena > Microglena sp. YARC. The sequence goes on along the minus strand of JAJSRW010001690.1, from coordinate 1,107 downwards.
GTCGCGATCGCCTACATGTCGAACTACGCTCCCCCCCTCCCCCAAGCTTTCTCAAATTTTCGCTACACATAGCAAGCTGCTTCGTAGGGCAGCTCCTGACTTGCTTTTCAGCTAAAACGTAACGCGACCCAGTGTACCACTGAAGCGAACATCAATCAGCTGTCCAGAAGTGCCTGAAGACATTTGGGTTGTAGCACAGTGGCTGGCTTTGGGGAGGCTGCCGAGACATTTGTCTGTAGCACAGTGGCTGGCTTGGGAGCTTGCCGAGACATTTGGTTTGAGCACAGTGGCTGGCTTGGGAGCTGCGCGGATCATTTGGTTGTAGCACGTGGCTGGCTTCTGGGGAGCTGCCGAGAAGCACGAAAAGAAAAATTCCTGCCCTCCAACCCCCTGTGCTCACAGGTCATCCTGCCAGAGATGCAGATAAGGGCAACCTGAGTGAAGTAACCTTCCATGATCTTCAGCTTATGTGTTCCCCCCACGATGTGTTTCCCCGCCCCACCCTCACTACACCATGCATACCCCCCCCCCCTCCCCCCCCCACACACACACCATCATAACTCCACCACGCCCAACCACCCACGCACACTGCATAACACAACCCACTCAGTTATCCTGCCGCTGGAGGATGCAGATAAGGCGACCTAGGCGAGCGATTCAATATCTTCTTGGAGCACCTGCTGCACGTAAGTGTGTGTGGGGTGTGGAGGTGGGGGAGGTGGGGGGGGGGGGGATGGGGGGGGGAGGTGTGTGTGTGGGGGGGGATAGTTATGGGGGGGGAAGGTGTGTGTGTGGGGGGATGGGGGGGAGTGTGTGTGGGGGGGGGAAATGGGGGGGAGGTGTGTGTTGAGGGGATGGGGGGGGATAGGGGGCGGAGGTGGTGGTGGGGGGGGGGATGGGGGGGGGGAGGTGTGGTGGGGGGGGGGGGGAAAGAACGAATGGGGGGGGGGAGGGTGGTGGCTGGGGGGGGGTCACAGGGTGGTGGTGGTGGTTGTGGTGGGGGGGAGGGGGGGGGGGGATGGGGGTCGGAGTTGGGGGGGTTCGGGGGGGCGGAGTGAGGGTGGGGGGAGTACAATGGGGGGTGGGGGATGGGAGTGGTGGCTCGGA
>JAJSRW010001689.1:0-27148 GCA_022414725.1 Microglena sp. YARC | reverse complement strand
CTACTCACCTCACGCTTTAGGACCTCAGGTAGGTGGGTGGCTGGGTCAGTGGGACGGCTACTGGGTGGGTAATCCGTGACGTGGTCGGCGTCACACGGGGTCCGCGGTATTCCTGGCATCCATACCCTACGGGTTAGGCAGCCTAGGTAGGCTGGCGGGTGGGTAATCGTCGAGTGGGTGGGTTGAACGGGGTGGCCGTATTTGACATCACCCACCGTTAGGAGCCTCAGGTAGGTGGCTGGGTGGTCAGTGGGACCGGTATGGGGTGGCGTAACTGCCTGGTGGGGGGTGAAGGGGTGGGTTATTCTGCACCACCATCACTTCACGGTTAGGCAGCCCCTCAGGTAGAATGGTGGGCCTGCGGTCAGCCTGGGAACGGTATGCGGTGGCTAAGTTCAGTGGGTGCGGCTGAAAGGGGTGGGTATTCTAGACATCACCCCTACCGTTAGGCCTAGCCTCCGGCTCAGGTGGCTCCGGCCTTTGGCGTCACGCTGGCCACGCGTATGGGTGGGTAATGCTGAGTGCGCGTGGGTAAGGCGGGTGGGGCTTTCCCTGGACACCCTCCGCAACGTTAGGAGCCTCAGGTGGTGGTGGGTGGCGTCACTCGCTGATCGGGTGGGTGAAGGGGGTGGGTATTTGCATCACAGACCCCCCGCTCAACGTTAGGCCCAGCCTCCAGCTAGGTCGGTGGGTGGGGTACATCTGTAGTGCGGTGGGTGAAGGGGTCGGGGTATTTGGCACATCAACCTCAAGGTCAGGAGGGCCCTCCAGGTCGGTCGGCTGGCGTGGTTAGATGCGGCACGCCCAGCCTATGCGGCTCCGGGTACGGACCTAGTGACGTGGGTGGTGAAGGGCGTGCGGGGTATTCTAGACACCACTCACCCCTCCACCCGTCTAGGGGCCCAGCCACTCAGCGCTAGCCGCTGGGTCGGGCCCTGCGGTAGGCTGGGTGAGGGCCTAGATGGTGGGTATCGGTGCCCGTGGGTCGGTCGAGGGTGGGTATCTTGGACATCACCCCCCGCTCACCGTTCCACGGACGCCCGTCCGCCCGTCCAGGTGGTGGTGCCGGTCAGCTGGGCAACCTACGGCTACATGCGGTGGCATGTGCAGTCGGCCGCTCGGGTGACCAGGGCAGCGGGTATTTGGACATCACCCTCACCCGTTAGGCCAGCCCTCCAGACGTAGGTGGGGTGGGTAATGTGCGCCGGGTGGGCTGAAGGGGTGGGTATTTGGGCACTCCATCCCTCACCGTTAGGAGCGCTTCACAGTAGCGCCGTGGTAGGGTGGTGCGAGTGGGGCACAGGTAGTGCGGTGGGTAATCGGTGAGTGGGGGGTGAAGGGGGTGGGGTATTTGACATCACCTCACCGTTAGGAGCCTAGGTATGGTGGTGGGTGGGGTCCAGTGAAGTGCCGGGTATGGGGTGGGTAATGTGAGTGGGTGGGTGAAGGGGTGGGTATTTGGACATACACCTCTACGTTAGGAGCCTCCAGGTAGGGGTGGGTGGGGATCAGTGGGACGGGTATGGGTGGGTAATGTGAGTGGGTGGGTGAAGGGCGTGGGTATTCTGGACATGCACAGCCTACACCGTGTAGGAGCCTCGTGTTAGACGTGGTGGGTGGGTCAACTGTGAGTGGGTGGGTGAAGGGGTGGATATTTTGTGACCATACCTTCCGACCAGTTATGAGCCCTTCAGGTAGGTGGGGCTTGGGGTTAAGTTCCGTGACGCTGGGGCTTGTTGGTTGCAGGGGTGGGGCTTTGGACACTCGCGACCCTCTACACGGGTTAGGGCAGCCCTCAGGTAGGCCTGGCTGCGCGCTGGTGTCAGTGGCGCTCGGTATGCGGGTGGGCTATATTGTGAGTGGGTGGGGTGAAGGTGTGTGTATATATTGTGGGACATCACGCGCGCTCGCCGACGTTAGGAGCCTTCAGGTAGGCTGGTCGGGCGTGTCACTGGGCCACGGTATGGGTCGGGTACATGTGAGTCGCGGGCGGCGGAAGCGGGTGGGTATTTGGACATCGCAGCCCCTCCACCGGTTAGGCCCAAGCCCTAGCGTAGGTGGTGGGCTGGGTGCATGTGGGACGGCTCTTGCGTCGCCGGTAGGACTAATCGTGCACGTGGGATGCGGTGAACCGCCCGGGTGGGTATTTGCACATACTCACCGTTAGGGATTGCCCTCAGGAGTAAGTGGTGGGTAGTGGAGGTCGTGGGACGTATGGGTGGGGTTAAGTGTGAGTGGGGTGGGTGATGAAGGGGTGGGTTATTTTGGACACTCACCCTCCACGGTTAGGCTTACCCTCAGGTAGGTGGTCGGGTGGTATGGTGAGTGGGTGCGGGTGCTGAAGGGTGGTATTTGACATCTACACGCTCACGTTAGGAGCCCTCAGGTTAAGTTGTGGGTGGTAATGTGATGGGTGGTGAAGGGGTGGGTATTTGGACCATGACAACCTCTCGAAGGTTGGAGCCCTCAGGTCAGCGTGGTTGATGTGTTCAGTGGGGACGGGTATGGTGGCGTAATAGTGAGTGGTGGTGAGGTGGGTATTTGACTCACCCTCACGTGAGGGAAGCCCTCAGGTTGTGGTGGTGGGTGGGTCAGTGGACGGTATGGGTGGGTATGTGAGTGGTGGTAGGGTGGGTATTTGGACATCACCTCGATCCGTTAGGTCGATTCAAAGCCTCGAGCTGTATGGTGTGGGGTGGGTCAGTGGGACGGTATGGGTGTGGTAATGGTGAGTGGGTGGTGAGGGGTGGGTATTTGGGACATCACCGCCGATCGACCGTTAGGGAGCTGCAGGTGGTGTTGGCGTCAGTGGGACGGTATGGGTGGTAATGGGTGGTGGTGGTGAAGGGGTGGGATGTATTTGGCATCACCGCTCGCCGGTTAGGACCCTCAGGTTAGGTGGTGGTGTCAGTGGGGCAACGCGTATGAGGTGGTATGTGATGTGAGTGGGTTGAAGGGGTGTAATTTTGGATCATCACAGGCCTCACGGAGGCCGAAGCCCTCAGGTAGGTGGTAGGGTGGTCAGTGGACGGTTATGGGTGGGTAATGTGCGTGGGTGGGTGACAGAGGTGGGTATTTGGACTCACCTCAAACCGTTTAAGGAAGCCTCAGGTAGGTGGTGGGTGGGTTCATGGGATCGGTATGGGTGGGTATTGGTGAGTGGTGGGTGAAGGGTTTGGGTATTTTTGGACATCACCCTCACCGTTAGGAGCTCAGGTAGGTGGTGGTGGGTCAGTGGGACGGTGATGGTGGGTAATTGAGTGGGTGGTGAAGGGGTGGGTATTTGGACATACCTCACGGTTAGGAGCCCTCAGGTAGGTGGTGGGTGGGTATTGTGAGTGGGTGGGGTGAAGGGGTGGCGTATGTGGACATCACCCTCAGGTTAGGTAGACCCTCAGGTAGGTGGGTGGGTTGGGTAAGTGGGGACGGTATGCGGTGGGAATTGTGAGTGGGTGGGTGAAGGGGTGGGTAAATTTGGACATCACCTCACCGTTAGGAGCCTCAGGTAATGTTTGGTGTTGCATGTGACAAAAACATGGGACCATGTGATTGGGTGCCTAGATTCAGTACAATTCACATGGGCATGTCCATTGATGCTAGCTCATTAATCATCATGCAATGGGACATGTGATTGGTGCAAGCAATCAGTAACAATCATTCACATGGGACCATGTATTGGTGCTAGCATCAGTACAACATCACATGGGACATGTGATTCGTGCAAACATCATAAGAAGTGAACAAAAGCTTTTTATATAGTCTCTATAGCCCAGAGGTAGGTGGTGGGTCCAGTGGTGGGTTGCATGGGTGGGTATGTGATGGGTGTGTTGAAGGGGCGGGTATTTGGCTATCAACGACACTCCCTGTTATGGGAATTATGAGAATGCAATTGTTGTATGTATGGTATGCTATGTATGTTATGCCCAGAGGTAGGCCAAATAGGCTTAAAGGGATTGGCCAACCGTTTCCGGAAGAAAGCATTTTGGCAATCTTGACCCAAACATCGGTTTACCGACGGGGGCCCAGTTTGTGATTCAGTGCATCATTAATTATACAATATAATTTTCATACTATCTCGATCTGGATGATAATTTAATCATAGAATTAATATACGTATTGTAATTAATGTAAGGTAATGCATATTTTCTTGTGGTTGTAGACCGCCTGGAAATTCGTATGTTTGAAAATGATCTTGGCGATGATGAAGCGTGCATGTTCCTGGTGTTTGTCGGGGGTGTTGGGGTCCACCTTTCTATATTCATCGATATAATTCAAGTTAAAACACTTCATCACATGTATTCATTGAATATGTATTCATTAATAGTATTCATTAAACAGAACGATATTTAATATATATATTGGTATATGACAGGCAGTGGCAAGTACAGCGAGATGTACAAATGTTTTTAGGTGTGTATTAATCCGCGCAAATACAAGCAGGCATCTAGCTCTACTCTGCTGCATCGCAGAGTAATTACCAAGGTGGGTTACCTCAACATAAGTGTTATTTAACACATCTGACTTAACAAATATATTTCAACATATCTATTTCAACAAAATTTGTCAATTGCAGGTGAGCTAGCTCTGAACTGCGTCATCGAGACTACGGACACAGTTTGTGGAGAAGCACCTTCTTCTCCACCCCCTGCTACGTCCCTCCTACATCCTCCGTCAACCCAATGAAAGGATTCTTGACCAGGCTATCGTCACTCAGGTCACCGAAGGACCGCGCTTCGGTACGGCTCGTGTAGCTTTATGCCTGTGTAGTGGTGTCGGCTTATTGGCTTTAGCCTGTGTAGTGTGTCGCTGTGTGGCTTTACTGTGTAGTGTGTCGGTTGTGTGGGCTTGAGCTGTGTAGTGGTGTCTGCTTGTGTGGCAGTTAGGCCTGTGGTAGTGTGTCCGGCTTGTGTGCAGTTAGCCTGTGTAGTGTGTCGGCTTTGTGTTGCTTTAGCCTGTGTAGTGTTCGGTTTGTTGTGGGCGAGCCTGTGTAGTGTGTCGGGTGTGTGCTTTAGCCTGTGTAGTGTGTCAGCTTGGTGTGGCTTTAGCCTGGTGTAGTGTGTCGGCTTGTGTGCTTTGCTTGTAGTGTGTCGGCTTGTGTGGCTTACCTTGTAGTGTGTCGGCTTGTGTGGCTTTAGCCTGTGTAGTGTGTCGGCTTGTGTGGCTTTAGCCTGTGTAGTGGTCGTGGCTTGTGTGCTTTAGCCTGTGTAGTTGTGATCAGCTTTTGTGTGGCTTTAGCCTGTGTAGTGTGGTCGGTTGTGTTGCTTTTAGCCTGTGTAGTGTGTCGGCTTGTTTCTTTAGGCCTGCTGTGACTAATTTGTTGAAACACTATTTGTTGGATTTACTGTAGCCTTTAGCTGTAGCCCGGCCTAACATGTGTAGTCTGTGTATTTAGCCTATAATACTGGTTGTCGGCGGGACCCCCGGCTTCGGTAAGTTACTGCAGGTACCGAGGACGCGCTTATGTTTGGTTATTCCAAGGCAATGTGTTACTTGTGTGTATCAGAGACTGTTGTAGAGTGTGCTATAGCAGCAGCATGACCTAGCCCTACCTAACGATTGCCACGCCCACACTCGACACCTATGCCCCCCCCCCCCCTCACTCCTATTCCCCCGCACAGGGCATGCCCCCCCCTCATCCTGCCCCTGCCCCTCCCAGCACTCCATCCCCGCCTGCAGCTTCCCTCTCCAGATCGCTGTCCTTGGCGCTTGATCACCCCCTTCCACATCATCCTTACTCCTGTACCCCCACCTTCATCCGTGCCTTCTGTTCAGTCCACCTCCTTCCGCCCTCCCCCTCTCCAGATGCTGTACTTGCGACATGAATCATGCCCTGCCCCCCTCACTGCGTGCCTCACGACCTGTCAGCCCCACTTTTCATCCTGCACCTCTCGACACTCACTCATCCCGCCCTGCCACCCTCCCCTCTCCGGATTGCTGTCTTGCCGACTTGATCACCCCGCCCTCCACCTCACTCCTACTCACCCACACTCTCCCTTCCCCGTGGCCCCAATTTCTCCTTCCGCAGAAAATTTTGGCTGTTCTTGCTGACTTGATCACTGCTAACATCTCGGAACTTCATCGTATGGTGAGCTGTCTGCAACAACGACATCACCCTTGAGGGAGCCAATGACCGGCTTCCCGCTCCGTCTCTATCCTCTACTTCCATTGTGGTGGTGCGCCCACTCTGATTTCGCCAACCTGCACCGTCATTCACAGTCCCGAGCTGTGTTGCTCCCTCCTCGCTGAGATCCCCTCCACTCCATCCGCAGCTCCTCCCCATCTCGTCAGTCGCTTCTCGTTGTGGTAGACAGCACTAACGGATCCTGCCGCGCATAGAGTAATGAGCCTCGAGTCTGTTTCTGGCATGTGGCTGAAAGGGTCTCATTCTGGGAATCATCCAGGTAGCCGCACACTCCTGATACCCAACCCCTACCAGCAACACACACAGAAACACACACCCAACACACCCCGTGCAACATGAGCGCTGTGTTCTTGCTGGATGTGAGCCTGGGGAGGCTCTCATTTGGGAGTCGTTCAGGTAGAAGACCATCACACACACTGATACCACCCACGCAGCAGCACACCCTATGACCCTACCCACACAACACGTCTACTTACACATCACACAGTATACCCGCTTGCAACATGAGCCTCTGTTGAGTTTGCCCGGATGCGAGCTGAGGAGGCTCCATTTGGGAGTCGCTCTGTAGAAGACGCACACACGACACTGGTACCCACCCAACAGCGTACCCCACCAAACACACACCACACACACCCGCCGTACATGAGCCTCTGCGTGTCCTGCTCTATGTTAGCTGACAAGGGTCTCTATTTGGGAATACTAGGTAGATGACTGCCACCACCCCACATAATCCCCACACCACTATTTTGGGGTGTTGGACATAAGGTGAATTGGTTGTGTGTGTATTGGGGTACAGGGTGAGGCCGGGGGGGGGCGGGGGGTGAAGTGGTGGTGGTTATGGGGATTCACCATTTAGGATTCAGTTCAGGTACTTTTGACAGGCCAACACCACATAACATCACATCTCATCCCCCCCCCTCTCTTTCTCCCCACACCTGTTAATATACAACAAACAAACACAAGCACTCACAATGTAAATACGGAAGAACACTGACAGGGTTCCTGCACCGACACGGCGCCGGCCGCCGCCACAGTGCTGGCATGCGAGCCCTGCGAGGGTTCATTTGGAGTCACTAAGTAGATGACGCACCCACAGCAACCACCCACCCACCTACTAACATGACGCGCCTCCACTCCAGGTGATGACGCAGCCCAAACACACCACCCCACCACTAATATACCCCACCCACTCCAGGTAGATAACGCCAGCCCAGACACCACCACCACCAACAACATACTCCACTCCAGTAGATACCGCCAGCCACAACACACGCACATCACTCCACCCACACATACCACCACTCCAGGTAGATGTCGCCAGCACACACCAGCCCACCCACACCTAACATACCCACGCACTCCAACAAAACACGCCCCGCACACACTCTGCCGACGTTGATGTCTAGCTGGCATGTGAGCGCTGGCGAGGGGTCCATTTGGGAGACCATGCCCCCCCACACACACAAAACGCACCAGGACCCCCTCAAAAAAACACACACCCTGCAGCTCATATGGCCCACAGACTAAGTCATCTATGACCGCTGACCCCACCAATATCCACCCCCCTTCCACACTCACGCCACACCCTCACTGCAGTCACCCACCAACACTCCGCACACACACACACTGCTCCAATGCCCCCCCTCTTAATCTCACCCACCCCCCTCCTCATGCGGCCACAATGGATGATTTCACAATGACACAGACCCTCTCTGCTTGATGAATTCCCGGTGTAAACCCACCAGGTCAAACCAAATACAACACACAAATTCATCTATGCATCGATGACCCACAATATCACCTTCCCCACAACACATTAGACCACCTCACTGCAGCTCACCCACACCCACCCACCCAACTCTTTCCCATGGTCGACCACATCAATCACCCCCTTACCCGCAACTGGCCCCGCTCACTCACTCCCACAAGCTGCAGCTCACGATGGATGAATTCAAATGAACCCGACCCCTCAATGCTAGACTGAACTTCTCGCGTGGCATGCCCACGGGCACTAAAGAAAACGGCGATTTACAATTTGTCGAGCCTTGATAGAAGGTGCTAATTATACAGTTCGGCAACGCAATCTTGACGTCTTGCAGAGGAAGTGAGAATGAGACCCGGCGGGACTGGGAGGGATATGTGGCCATACAATCACGGGCTTGTGAAGAGGGTGGTATTGTTTGCATTCAGTGATCACACTTATGCATGGTAGAAAAGCCCACCCATGATGCGGTGAGATGCAGCAGAGGTTATGGGGGGGGGGGGGGGGGGGGGGGGCAGAAGGCAGGGTGGAAGCTGGGGGGGGGGGAAGGTTGGCGGAGGGGGGGGGTATAGTTTGCCAACTAGCGATCTCATATCGGCATGGTAAGAACCCCACCGCATGTGCAGGTGAAGATGCGGCAAGGTTTAGGCGGTGGTGTATGGATGCGTTAGCATGGGTGGAGGCTGCTAGGTGTGGTGGTGGTGGCGGGTGCAACATTTCGTTTTGCAACTCAGTGATCTGCATTATGGCATGGTGGCCACATGATCAGATGGATGCGGCAAGGTTTAGGGGGTGCGGGGTTAGGTGGAAGCTGTCTATGTTGGTGGGGGGTGCAATATTGTTTCACCTCAGAGATCTCCATTAACGCATTGGTAGCCACCCAAGTGGTGAGATGCGGCAGGTTTAGGGGGGTCAGATGGGCTGGGTGGAAGCTGGGTGGGTGGGAGGCGGTGGTGGTGGAGGCATCATTGTTGGCAACCCGTGATCCTCCATTATGTCATGGTGACCCCAGGCCATATGATTGCAGGTGAGCTGCGGCAAGGTAAGGCGGGTGCGGGGTTGGGTGGAAGCTGCTAGGTGTTTTGCACTCAGTGATCTCCATTATCGGCATGGTAGGCCACCATGAAGCGGGTGAGATGGCAGCAGGTTAGCGGGGGGGTGGATTCAGTGGGCTGGGTGGAGAGGTGGTGGTGAGTACAACATTATTGCAACTTAGTGCTGCTCATTTGAATGCGTGCTGCAACATTACTTTGCAACTTAGTGCTCTCAATTTGATGCGTACCGTACTTGTGAAAGCTGCAACCCATACTTAAATATTTGAAAGGTACTGTAACTGTGAAAGCGTACGTAATCAAATTTGGAGCGCGTACTGTATCATTTATATGAAACTGTAACATTTGAAGTTTTTTCTGTAACATTTCAAACTGTACCGTACTGTAACATATGAAACTGTACCGTAATTTTTGAAAGGGTACTGAAACATTTGAAACTGTCCATAAATTTGAAAGGTGTACTGTTCCATTTGGAACCGTACTCCCCCCCCCCCCCCCCCCACACACAGCACACACCATCATCCCTATCCTTACACCCATGTACCACACACCAACTCATTCAATGTCACCCAATGACCACATGCAGTTTGCCTGAAAGGCCAGGACTCCACGGATGATTGGCTTCTTTCTCGACGCCCCCCCTCCTCTGCTGGCACCCCTGAGCCCTCCCCCGCCCTGATCATCCACCCCCCCCCCCCCCAACACACACATGCACCACCATCACCTGGCACCCGTATACCCGCTCATGAACTCATTCAATGCAAACAATGACCACACCCAGTTTGCCTGTCAGGGCTCAGAGTAACACCAACAACCCCAGGCCCCATCATCAGCCCCACACACGTACACACCATCACGTACTCTCAGCCCTCACACCCACACACAAAGTCATTTAATGTGCCAATGGCCCACGCGCCAGTTTGCCTGCCAGGCCAGAACTCCACCGACGACTTGCTTCCTACTCTCAACTATCGCCTCGCCCTCCCTCGTGCTGCGCCCCGGACCCTCCCCGCCTCATCGTCACCACCACTGTGCTCTCGCCCAACTTCACCCTCAGCGTGACCAGAATCATAACTGCCACAACCGGTATTATCAACCAGACCCGGCAGGACGTCATCGAACTCAGCTGACGCACCGAAAGCATCCCTTCCCTGGGATACCTCAACTGCAAATGATACTCTGCGGGGATCAGTGCGGTTAAGGTAACTGTGACGGCCGACAGTGAGCTTGGACGCGATGCCCTAGCTGATAACTTCCAGGACGATATTGTTAGCTACATCATGAACGCAGGCATCAGGTAGGTAAGGTGAAGCTTGCCCCCACTTAAGCTAGCACCCACGCGGGTGGTGATGGTGTGCGTGGGGGGGTGGGGGGGCAGGCAAAAAAGCTTTCAGTGAGCTTGGATGTTATGCCCCAGCTGTTAACTCCAGGACGATATTATTAGCTTCATTATGAATGCAGGCACTGCGCAAGTCTGGGCAAGCAGCCCCGCATACCTAAACCAATAACGATATATATATTATCGTTATCATTATCGTTACGCATACCTAAACCCGATAACGATAACAGGATAACGGTAACGACGCGTTATTGTTAATCGATAACGGTAACGAGCATTATGAATGCAGGGCATTGCGTAAGTCTGGGCAAGCCAGCCCCCGCATACCTAAAAACCCGAAACTAGACCCTTAAACACCGTAGCCACTGTCACTCGCAATAAGCGCAGCACTCTCTGCAATTGTCCGCATTGCTTTGCGACGCCACCTAGGACTTGCTTGCGACGCACCAGTCCCTGACTCCCCTACTTGACACTACCCCGCTAATCCAGCCCCTTTGCCCCCATGGCCACATACCATGTCCCTATACCCGACCCCCACACCACTAACATTCTCCCCCTCATTTGACCCCCCCATGGCCACTGTCTTCCCCCATGCCCACTAACATGTTCCCTTCTATTTCCCCCTCTTTTCTCCTATACTCACAGTCCATCCCAAATACTCGCAGCCTCACCTGTGGCGGCACTGTAGATTGAGAACAGCATCATCAATCATCAATTTCCTCCTACCTTTCTCCTATCCTCACTGCCCATTCCTAAATACTCACACCCTCACCTGTTGAGGCGCTGTGCGACTGAGAAACATCATCAACATTATGAATTACTTCTATCCCCCTCCTTACTTCTATCCTCACTGTCCATTTCCAAATACTCACACCCTCACCTGTGGAGGCACTGTTAAACAGCATCATCATCATCATCTATTTCCTCCCTCCTTTCTCCTATCCTCACAGTCCATCCCCAAACACTCACACCCTCACCTGTGGAGGCACTGTGCAACTTAGAGACAGCATCATCATCAGTTCCCCCCTTCTTTCTCCTATCCACACTGTCCATTCCCCAATACTCACACCCTCACCTGTGGAGGCACTGTGCGACTTAGAGACAGCATCAGCATCATCATCAATTTCCCCCTCCTTTCTCCTATCCTCGACAGTCATCCTGATTACTCGCGACCCAACTTGTGGCGGCACCGTGCAACTGAGAAACAGCGAAGATGCGATGCCCTTTGTCGTCTACCAGTGCATTAGGGACCCACTGATTCCCGGATTCGAGAGTATCACAATTGGCCTACGCCAGCTATGTTGTCTTGGTCAAGCGATTGGTCGTCAATCTCCGCCCCCTCCCCCCCCCTGGCCCTCCCCCCGCCTCATTATCACCACTACTTGTGCTATCGCCAACTTCACCCTCAGTGTGGCCCGGGTCCTAACTGCCACAGAACCGGTCTCATCGATAAGACCCGGCAGGAGTCATTACCCAGCCTGACGGTACCGAAAGCATCCCCTCCCTGGGTTTCCCAACTGCCAATGACACCTCCGCGGGGATCAGTGCGGTTGAGGTAACTGTGACGGCCGACAGAAAGCTTGGACGCGATGCCCTGTCTGATAACTTCCAGGACGATATTATTAGCTACATCATGAATGCAGGCATCATGTAAGTATGAGGAAGATAGCCCTCACTTAAGCTAGCCACCACGCAGGGTGGTGGGGGGGGTGGGGGGGCAGGAAAAAAAGGTTTGTGAGCTCGGGCGTGATACCCTAGCTGACACTTCCAGGACGAGATTATTAGCTACATCATGAATAGCACGTACCCACATACCCACCAACATTGTCCCCCCTCCTTGGCTCCCCATAGCCACTGCTTCCCCCCATGCCCCCTAATGTCCCCTTGCAACCCATACCACTTAACATGCTCCCTTCTCTTCTCATAATAAATTTCCCCCCTCCCTTCTCCTATCCTCACAGTCCATCCCAAAATCCTCGCACCATCACGTGCGGCGGTACTGTGCAACTGAGGAACAGCGAAGACGCGATGCCCTTTGTAATCTACCAGTGCAACAGGGACCGACCGATTCCTGGATTTGAGAGCATCACTATTGGCCTCCGCCAGCTCTGCTGCCTTGGCTCCGCGATTGGCCCCCCCCCTGAGGACGCCTGCAACTATGAAACTCGTCTGTTTGACAGCTGTGACAACCGGCCGAACCAGATGAATGTAAAGCTAGCAGGCAATGTGACATGCAAGTAAGTTACATTTGCCTGGACACCTATATTTGCCTACACATACTTGCAATATCTGGCACCATACAAAAACCGAGCGTACTAGCAATAAAACCAAAATCCAACCAACTAGAAACCAAAACAGAAACCAAAAACCAACAAACTAGAAACCAAAAACAGCAACCAAAAACTAACAAACTAGAAACCAAAACTAGAAACAAAAAACAACAACTAGAACCAAAAACAGCGACCAAAAACTAACAAACTAGAAACCAAAACTAGAAACCAAAAACCAACAAACTAGAAACCGAAAACAGCAACCAAAAACCAACAAACTAGAAACCAAAATTAGAAACCAAAAACCAACAAACTAGGAGCTATAACCAGCAGCCAAAAACCAACGAACTAGCGAACCAGATGAATGTGAAGTTGACAGGCAATGTTACTTTCAACAAAGTTGCAAATGTATATTTGCCTGGACACCCATGTTTGCCTGCCTGTACTTGCAATATCTGGCAATATACAAAAACCAAACATACTAGCAACAAAACCAACAAACCAACAAACTAGAAACCAAAACTAGAAACCAAAAACCAACAAACTAGGAGCTATAACGAGCAGCCAAAAACCAACAATCTAGCGAACCAGATGAATGTGAAGCTAGCAGGCAATGTAACTTTCAAGTCAGTTACAAATGTATATTTGCCTAGACACCCATTTTTGCCTACCTATACTTTTGCAATTTCTGGCACCATACAAAACCCTAACATACTAGCAACAAAACCTAACAAGCTAGAAACCAGCACCAGCAACCAAAAACCAACAAACTAGCAAACCAGATGAATGTGAAGTTGGTAGGCAATGTTACTTGCAAGGTAGTTGCAAATGTATATTTTCCCTAACACCCATGTTTGCCTGCTTATACTTGCAATATCTGGCACCATACAAAAACCAAACATACTAGCTACAAAACCAACAAACTAGGAACCAAAAACCAACAAACTAGGAGCTATAACCAGCAGCCAAAAACCAACAAACTAGCAAACCTGATGAATGTGAAGTTGGCAGGCAATGTTACTTGCAAGGTAGTTGCAAATGTGTCTTTGCCTTAACACCCCTTGGCCATCGCAATATCTGGCAAAAAAACAATCCTAGGAATAAGACCAAAAAACGAGAAACCAAAACTAGCAAACAAAAACCAACAAACTGGAACAACCAACATCAAGTGCATCCATTGCAGCACCCAGCAGTGCCTCCATCTGAAAAAAAGGACTCTGCCCCCACCACACCACCACCACCCCAACACCCTCCTTCCCTCTCTGTCGGCCGCACTTAGGGTGTGACTTTCATGCCATCAAACAACCACAAACACTCTCCAATGTCTGACAACAGTCCTCAGCACCCTTGTGGATGGCCCCATTGCAGCAGACAGGTTGCCCCCTCAACCTCACGTCTAGTAATAAAAGTAATATGTATGCATTTATTACCCCCCCCCCCCCCCCCCCCCCCTTCCTCCTCCTCCTTCCCTGTCCTTAGGCCCCACATTGAAGGATGGGAGTGTGACTCTCATGCCATCAACAACCCACAACCACTCATCTGACAACAGTCATCAGCACCCTTTGCAGGCAGACAGGCTGCCCCCCTCAACCTCACGTCTAGTAATATGTATGCATTTATTTCCCCCCCCCCCCCCCCCCCCCCTCTTCCTCCTTCCTCCTGCCCTGTCCTTAGGCCCCACACTGAAGGATGGGAGTGTGACTTCCATGTGATCAACAACCCCGCATGTGCTGGCAAAGGCTGCAGCCTACTCCCTAATGCCATCATGGTGTTTGTCGACTATGACTGCAAGTATCAGGTGAGAAGCATGTGCCCCGCACCCACCACCACACCGGACCTCCATGTTACATTTATTTGTGGACTACTTTCTAGTGTAGTAGGTGCCAGTTTATCTGGTGAGCCTGGCTGCAGCCTTCTCCTTTGATCCATCACGATGATTGTCAACTACGACTGCACGTTTCAAGTGAGAAGCATGTGCCCCCACCCACCCACCCACCCACCCACCCCTCCACCACCACCCACCCACCTCCACACACACCACCACACCGGACCTCGATCGGACCCTCAGGCCCTCGACTACTTCCTAGTCTACCAGGTGCCAATTTATCTGGTGAGCTTGGGTTTAGCCTCCCATATTATATCATGATGTTTGTCGACTTCGACTGCAAGTATCAGGTGAGAAGCATGTGCACTCCCCCATCACACCCACCGCCACACCGGACCTCCATCAGACCCTCAGGCTCCAGGCAATTATCTGGTGTATCAGGCGCCAGTTTATCTGGTGAGCCTGGCAGCATTCTCCTCCCAAGGCCTCTTATGGGTTTTTTCGGCTTTGACTGCAAGTATCAGGCGAGGGAAATGAACAACCACTCCAACACCAACTTCAACCCCCCTCAACTTAACGACATACTATAAATCCTAAACCCACATCCTATAAATCATACACCCACATCCTATAAATCCTAAACCCAGGCCCAAACCATGAGCCAGGCCGACCCTGGCTGCGACATTCCCGCTAAGAACACAAAGCTCCCCCATCCTAGACACCAACTTCAACCCAACATCATCCAACAACCACTCCAACACCAATCCCAACCGCCCCCTCACCTCCACCACCTGTCCCTCACCAGACCCAAACCATGAGCCAGGCCGACCCGGACGGCGACAGCTTCCTCCACTTTGGACACTGGGCCGCGCCTTCCTTGTGTTACGAGAAATTCCACCACACCACCAATCTCACCACACACCACAACAAACCCCCACACCACCTTGAGCTTTGAGAAGTCCCTCCTTTCGGGTGCCTCAACCCAACACCAACCCCAACCAACAACCACTCGTACCTAATAACTTTCAACCAAGGACCACTAAACACCTCAAAACCAACCTCAACTGCCCCCGCACATCCACCACCTGTCCCTCACCAGGCCCTAACCATGAGCCAGGCCGACCCCGACGGCGACAGCTCCATCCGCTTAGAACACTAAGCTCCCCCCTCATAGACACCAACCTAAACCCGACATCATCCAACAAGTCAACAACCACTCCAACACCAATCCCAACCGCCCCCTCACCTCCACCACCTGTCCCTCACCAGACCCAAACCATGAGCCAGGCCGACCCGGACGGCGACAGCTTCCTCTACTTTGGACACTGGGCCGCGCCTTCCTTGTGTTACGAGAAATTCCACCACCACCACCAATCTCCACCACACCACCACAACAACCCCACACCACCTTGAGCTTTGAGAAGTCCCTCCTTTCGGGTGCCTCAACCCCAACACCAACCTCAACCAACAACCACTCGACCAATAACCTCAACCAAGGACCACTAAACACCTCAAAACCAACCTCAACTGCCCCCGCACATCCACCACCTGTCCCTCACCAGGCCCTAACCATGAGCTAGGCCGACCCCGACGGCGACAGCTCCATCCGCTTAGAACACTAAGCTCCCCCCTCCTAGACACCAACCTAAACCCTACATCATCCAACAAGTCAACAACCACTCCAACACCAATCCCAACCGCCCCCTCACCTCCACCACCCGTTCATCACCAGGCCCAAACTATGAGCCAGGCCGACCCGGATGGCGACAGCTTCCTCCGCTATGGACACTGGGCCGCGCCTTCCTTGTGTTATGAGAAGTTCCTCCTCACAGGTAGGGAACGGCAAGTAATATTAGTGTTTGAAAACCAGATATTAACTCATATTATTGTAATGTCGCAGTAAGATTAGTTTTTCAAATACATTCAAAAGGCTGGTGAGACGGCTTGTCAGTCTAACGTGAACTAAAATTTACTAATATTATTCATTCGCTAATATCATTCATTCACTAATATTATTCATTCACTAATATTATTCATGTCACTAATTGTTAACTAAACTTAGGCCTTTTCCTACTCACAGGAGCCTCCACGGGCACCAAGGTCACTACCTACCTCCCAGCCCAAGGACTGTGCTCCCACCCCACAGAGGCCTTCAGGCCTGCTGGCAAGAGTTACACCTATGCCGCCATCACCGACAAGTTGTGTGACCATTGTGAGAGGCAGAGGCTTGAAGTGATTATCCTGGAGTAGCCTCGCTCCCGAATCCACGCCTCTGTGTCAGCCTGCCAGCCTGGCAGCATACTACAAGATGTACGTTTTGACGTGACAGCTCGCATGCTTTTGGAGCCCATCTGCGTGATTCACGGTAAAAAACGCGCTGCACTACCAGCACGTTACGAGAAGACCCCATATTCGTTTTTCACCTTGAGTGACTCAGTTAGATTCCAGTACGACGCGTATCCCCTAAACCCCGCAAAGTGCGGAGCCCGCGTCATTTCTTAACCAGTTTAGCCAGACCCATGCAGCCACGGAACGGCGATGCGTCATAAAAAAAACAAATTGGCCTCTGTTGGCCCCTTTTCCTTGGTCCCTCGTCCTTGGTCCCTTGTCCTTGGTCCCTCGTCCTTTGTCCTTGGCCCCTCGTCCACATCGACCTTGCCCCCTCGTCATCCTTGGTCTCTCGTCCTCCTCCCCGTCCTCGGCCCCTAGCACGCCCTACCCGCCCTAACCATGTG
The DNA here is from genome assembly GCA_022414725.1 of Microglena sp. YARC. Taxonomy (NCBI): domain Eukaryota; kingdom Viridiplantae; phylum Chlorophyta; class Chlorophyceae; order Chlamydomonadales; family Chlamydomonadaceae; genus Microglena; species Microglena sp. YARC. Next base: position 10,023 of record JAJSRW010001689.1, on the reverse strand, counting down.
CACGCACACCCTTTTTCCGCTAGTTGCTTTTTATGTTCTATATGCAAGTGTTGATCATTGAAGATGTGCATTGTTGGATTGTTTATAATTGTGTTTAGTTGAATTGATTATAATTGTGTATAGTTTCATTGATTATGGTTGTGAATAGTCAAATTGATAATAATTATGGTTGTGAATAGTCAAATTGATAATAATTGTGTTAGAATTGATTATGATTGTGACTAGTTGATTTGATCAATAGTGTGTAGTGACTCTCACCCCAACCCTGTCCTCTCCAACAAGGCATCTGCTATGGTCGGATAACAGGAGAGGCGAGGGTGGTAGTTAGACTTCTGGCTGACATGCACTGGCTGACATGCACTGACTGCCTTTGTGGTTGACAGTACTGTACTGCCACAGTGGTTGGCATACTGTCGTGTCTACTCATCTGGCACAGTGCTTGGCATACTGCTAATCTCTGCTAATCCGCCCTCGGCCAGCATGCGCTCTTGTTTATGCCTTTTATGAGTGGCGAGACCAATGATTCGAACTGAAGTGGGAGTGGAGGCTGACACTGATTCGAACTGAAGTGGGAGTGGCGACACCAATGATTCGAACTGAATCCTCGATGTCACTGTTATTGTTGAAAGGGCCAACTCCTGGGGTCCTTTCACAACTAAAAAAAGCTGCTAGTGCAAGCCTCCATTGCAGTCAGTGCATGCCTCCAAAGGAAGTTATCTACTTCCCTCTCCTATTGTCAAGTGCCTTATGTGTTGTGTGAGAGCTAGTTGCTCATCTCGTCATGTCGTGTGTGCAACATGTTGTGTCATTAGTAGGAATGATGGTAACAGACTATATATAGTGACCAGTTTGTGTATTTGTTGTGTGTGGCTGTTTTTATGTGCCTGGTCCCTCTCTAAAGTTGTAGCTTGGTCCCTTGACACCCTGGCAACACAGGATAGTGGAAGGGGTCTTGCAACGGCTAATCAGTACTCCACATTGAGGCACTCTACTCTTTTTTGCTTCATTTGCTGCCTGCTGACCCGTGGAGATAGCTGTTGATTAACTTGTGTAGGTGTTGCTGCTTTAGGCCCTCTTGATTGCCAATGCCGGGGGGTATTATTAATCTTGCGGGCGAAAAATTCGTACATGTTAGCACTTAGTGTAGGCAGCAATCCACCTCGAGAATCTCCTATTTTTCATCTGTCACATCAATGATCTCCTTAACGGAATATGGGCTTGGTTGGAATTATGTCCCCACCCACTAGCATTTCGTGTAACGCTGCTGGCTTCCTTCCCCTCTCCTCCTTGCCATTCGCACCCTGAACTTGGTTACATAGCTTCATCCAGCAATTTGGCTGCTTGCTGTCTTCGGCAGTAAAAAAAAGTGGCGAACGCGAACAATGCTTTGTTCGCGTTTACATTTTTTCCTGGAACCGTAGTGGCTTGCAAAATTTGACGTTTTTTTTTGGGGGGGGGGGGGTATTATAAATTGACGGTTTACATTTGACGATTTTTTTAATAGGAATATAAATTGACGTTACACATTTGACGATTTCCATTATAATAAAAATCCATTTACCGTATGCAACTGAAAGTTTGTACTTAATCAATGTTACACTTGGTTCAAAGGTTCATGGTACAATATTAGGGTACACTGTTCTAGGACCTGAAGGAGTGTACAATATTGAAATTGAAAATTGAAAATTGTTACATCCGTGTAGAACCGTTACTCACAGGAGTGAAGTTAAAGGACACCATAGGCGTAAGCCGGAGCTAGCTATAGTCACCGTAGGACCATCTCAGTAAAAAGAATTACCACCGATGCCTGACCGGCAGGCACCGTAGCCACATCATGCCAGTGCAGGAGTGTACATATACTAATGCAATGACCCCAACATCTTGTTCAGCATGACACTACCGGTACGCTTTGAAATAACTAGAATGAGACATTCAATGGTTTTCATTAACTCCTAAAATCATCTCTTGCTCAGTTAATGTCAGAAACATAAGCATAACGTATGTTCCTGTATTGCTCTGCGACCTAGAAGGACCAAGGTAAGGTTTTGCTACGGCGACAATATGCACATACCGTATTCTGTATCCTTCACTCCAATGCACATATATGTTGACTTCCTATCCCTCTTGCCTCTGTTATTTTTGTACCTATCAGCTTTTTACCTCCTCTAATCTTTTCCATTCCCAGTGTGCCCTAATTCAAACAATTGGAGCAAGGAAGAGTGGTTAAAGATGGTCCACAGGGTTCGTGTACTCCTAAACTCATTTTTTTTTTCAGATGAGGCATCTGAATATGCTGACAGATGCAGGCGGTCCCAGGGATCTCGTATGACTACAAATTGTAGTGTTTGGCCCACTGAGCAGTGAGATGTGTGCATTCTAGTGATGCACCTAATATCGGCAAAAAAACGGTTTGACGGGTTTTTCTTTGTGTAATATACCGTACGCCACGATTTGAAGGTTGCTCCCGTCAATTTAAAGCGCTAAATTTTGCAAGCAGTACGTATATTTATGCTTTTTACTGCCGAAGACAGTGTGAGCAACCAAGTTGCTGGCTGAGCTATGTAGTTCCAGGGTGCTATTCCATTTACAAATTGGCCAGCGCTTTAGCGCACTTGGAAAAAAAAACTGCGCTTTGTAGTTCAAAAAAGCGCAAAAAATTGCTTGCTGCGCCCACAGGGGTTGCAAAAAAACTGCGCAAAATGCGCAGTGGGGCTCAAAAGGCAGCGCGCCAACGCGCAAAAGCGCGCGCTTGGAAGTACCCTCATGTAGTCAAGTTGGAGTTCCATTTTTACCAGGATAAAGCCAGGGTACTTCAGGGGGACCCCCAGCTCTATTGCCTGAGACGCAACCAATTTGTAAGCCGACGTCCTTTGACGCAACGGACCCGTACCTCGTTCCCTCGTGAACACCCGGCCGAGCCTTGGCTGCAAAACCATGTAATGAAAAGTAAAGATAGGAGCCTTACGAGGAAATATAATTAAGGATGCCCCGTCTTCCGGCGGTAGAGAACTGGCCAGTATCTCTATCGGTAGGGCATGGAAGAGTTGACGGTGTTAAGTAGGGCAGCACTGCTCAGGCCCCGGCTTTATCTTTTGCGAGCCTCCCAACCCGCACTAAGTAAGCTCGCAGCCTCGGGACGCCCCACAATAGGGCTGGAAGCTCCCAACCCACAAGCTTGTACTAGTAAAGACTATATCTAAATGGGATGGAAGCTCATGTAGGGAGTACCCTAGGTAGTTGAACGTGACATTACTTGACTCCCTGGTTTCTGCAATAGTAACCGAGTGTTAACTTAAAAAACGCAAGGGGGGGCTTCGAATAGGAAGACTGCGAGTAACCCATAATTGGCTGAAAAAACATGGGACAATGCAACTCATATCTAGCCTTTGACTAATCTTAGCCAAACAAAGTTTGAGGAAAGATGTTTCTACGTCTCTGAATCTAATCGGAAGGAAACAAAGTTTGAGGAAAGATGTTTTTACGTATCTGAATCTGATCGGAAGGAACGACTATGCTGGATGAATACTTAACTAGGGGGTACACTACTACACTCCCACAGGAGTGAGGCCGGGGGCTATGTTTCACTTGACCATGCATCCATATCCTAAAGTGTGAGTATTGATTAGAAAGTGACGTGCAACTCCAACCTTATGTCGTCAAGCACCCCAATCCTACTAGCAATGGACACGGACAAGCAACTTTTACAATGTCTAACATATTAGTGTTGCTTCCTAGTTTCTGTCCAGGTCGCACGGGGGGACTGTGAATTGGAAGAAGGTGAGCAGGCCAGAGTTGGCTGAGACCGTGTAACAATTCAAAATCAAATTCTACAAGACTATGTATGGTGCCTGTGAGGACTAGTCATACACCCCACATAGCCCGAACTCCGATGTAGCAAGGCCTAACGTTTACAATGCGTCGGGGTTCAGTTCACCGGTGCTTGTGTTTTTTACCGCCTTCCTTGTTTGTAAGGTTGGGCAAGACCCTTTAGCATATTTGGCGACACTTTAGAAATTTGGCAAGACCCTTTAGATGTTTGGCAAGACCCTTTAGCATATTTGGCGACCCTTTAGATATTTGGCAAGACCCTTTAGATATTTGGCAAGACCCTTTACATCATATGCAAGACCCTTTACATATTTGGCAAAGACCCTTAAGCATATTTGGCAAGACCCCTGGACTGTTAACAACAACCACACACACACCACAGGACAGGATAGGCACATACGATGTAGCGACACTAGCTTACTAACCTAACACACACACAATATTTGGCTACTTGACACACACACACCACTGGACATGACACAATGTAGCGATCAGGGTTGTTTAGGATCTACATGTTGGCCTACTGATCCAAACCCTAAACATAGACAAGCGGGGTCCCTAGCCGTACACTAGCGGTACACGCTGGTATGCTGATCCACGCCACCTGTGCCCCGCCCCCTCTGCCTGTAGTGGGGGGGCCCCCGCCAATTGAACAACCCATCTAGGTCCCCATCCCCATCCCACCCTCTAGCTGTGCACCCATCATTCCTGCTGGTGCCGCCACCCCGCATTATTTGGTAGCCAGCTTGGCCAACATTTCCCCTCCTCCTCCCCCTCCAAGCATGAACTGAGCAATGCGGTCTGGTTGGCCGCCTCATGGCTGCCATGGCATTCCCTCTAGCAATGGACCCCCCTCCCACCTTCCCCCATCTTGCTTGCTGCTGGTATGCGTCCATTCAGCCCCAGAGGCAGGCCATGCTACCAGAGCCCCCCTGAAGCTGGGCACTGCTGCTGGGTAGGGGTATCCAGGACCCCCATGGCCAGCTCCCCGGACATCAGGTCCCCGGCTTGGGCAGAGAAGCCTGAGGGGAGCCATGCCCGAGGCCCCCCCTGTCCATCCGCACCGCCCGCATGTAGTAGCCTGTATGGATCCGATGCTAGAGACCCCGGCTGGGAAGGATGTTGCCCCCCACCCAGCTGCCCACCACCACCACCACGTCCACCACCACCACCAGGTTGGGCCGCCTCAATCATCGGCCTTGCTACACCCACCTTCCGCTCAGCTCCAAACCCTCTGCTCTGCTGCACCTGGGCCATCGCATCTACATGGCTGGGCGCATTCAGACCCCGCCCTTTATGTCCGAGTCTATACTCCCCACCACCACCTGGTCCAGAGCCTGCAGCTGCTGCCATGCAGGCCACCAACCTGCCCCCCATATAGCTAAGAGCATTCAGGCCAGGCCCTCTATAGCCGACCGTGGTCCGGAACCCCCCGCTGTACTCTCCCCCATGGTGTGGGCGCTCCACCCACCCCTTCTGGCCAGAAAGGTCTCCAAGCCGAGCTCCTCGCATGGTATTTCTGCACCACCAGCCCCCCTCCCTCGGCGTGGCATCACTAACACCATGCTTTGCCACCACCACCCAGCCACTACCACCCCTTTCCCCAGACCTGGCCCATTACCCTTGCTCCCACCCCACCCACCATGTCCTCACCCCCTCCAATAGCTGCCCTCCCCTTCCTCCCCCTCCATACCTTGCCCTCCCCCCCTCCCCTCCCCACCTGCCCATGCCTGTGTAGCCTCCTCCAAGTCTTCCCCCCCTGCACCGTTATCGTCCGCCCCCTACACGCTTACCCCCACTTGGATATGCCCCCCCCTGCATCTTCCCCTCCCCCTCCCTTTGCCCTGCCTCCTCCCATCCTGTCGTTCCTCTCCCTCCCCTGACTTCTCCTCCTCAATTTGGGGCAGAGTACCTATAGCCCGCATATCCTCCATACCATACCGCCTCACCACCCGCCCATGCCGGTCATCAGCCTCCCCCATGCCTCACACCGCTCCTCCTCCCTCCTCTTTCCTCAGTGTCCCCGTCTGTACGCTTGTACGGCTCCAGCTCCGCTGTCGAGAGGGGGCGGCTGGATTGGAACAGCAGCAGGTTCAGTTCTGTGGAAAGGGAGCGATGAGATTGAGTTAGTTTAAGGTGTTAGCACAAAAGCTCAGGCTGATACTGATGGCCCAGCTCGCTGTCGAGAGGGGCGGCTGGATTGGGCTGCCTGTGCAGTTGTGCGTGAAAGGGAGCGATGGAGATATGAGTTATTAAGGTTGTTACACACATGCTCAGGCCTGATACTGAGGCCAGCTCGCTGTCGAGAGGGGCAGCTGGATTGGGCTGCTGGTTTCATTGTGCGTGAAAGGGAAGCGACGGGATTGAGTTAGTTAAGGTGTACACACATGCTCAGCCTGATACTGAGGCCCAGCTCGCTGATCGAGAGGGGCGGTGATTGGGCCGGCTGTTCAGTTCGCGTGGAAAAGGACGACGAGATTGGTCAGTTAAGGCTACACAAAATTCGTCGGGCCCGATCAGGCTTGCTAGCTCGCTGTCGACAGGGCAGCTGGATTGGGCAGCTGCAGGGTCCAGTTGTGCGCTGAAAGGGACGATAGTTATTGGTTAGTTAAGTCTTCCACAAATTCTCGGCCTGATCAGGCATTGCTAGCTCGCTTGTCGACAGGGCAGCTGGTTTGGCCAACAGTGGTTCAGTTGTGCGGCAAGGGGCGATGATAATTGGGTCAGTTAAGGCTTACACAGATGCTCGGGTCTGATCAGGCTTGCTAGCTCGCTGTCGACAGGGGCAGCTGCGATTGGGCACAGCTGGTTCAGTTCGTGTGAAAGGGAGCGATAAGTTAGTTGTTGCTGCTGCTTCCTAACATCAGCTAGATAGAGCAGATGCTTCAGCTACGCTTTGACTGTTGGATACCCCCCCACACACACATACACACACGTCACACATTCACACCACACACACACAATACAACAAAACCCCCAGTGCTACTGCTACTGCTACTGCTTCAGCCACTCTTTCTCTTTCAGCTTTTCAGCGGGAGCAGCTGTTCTCTGCTACGTTAGTACCCCTCCCAACCACCCACACCACCCACACACAAACCCCCAGATGCTACTGCTATTGCTTTCTGCCACTCTTACTCTTTTTAGCTGTTCAGCCATGAGCAAGCTGTTCTCTGACTAGGTGAGGTAACCCCCTCCCCAACCACCCACCCATCCACCCAACACGCACACCCACCACAACATACACGACGATATCAATAACATACCATGCACAAAAGCCATTGAACAACAACGCACCTAACTCACTTGGCTGCATGCTTGCCTGCCTGGCTCTCTGGGGGTGGCACTAGCTCTGCTGCTTCGGCTGCACGCCCTTTTCTCTTTCAGTCAGCAGCAGCAGCAGCTGTCCCGACCCTAGGGGTTGGGGAACCCCCCCCCCCCCCCCACACACACACAACACACACACACTCACACACAAAACACAACACACACACACCACCACATAGCACACCACCACTCACGTAACCGGTACTGACAGAATGTATATGCATATGTGCACCATTGGCAGAGAGGCAACCATGACAACACAGAGCACCACGCCTGCTTGGCTGTGCGCTGTTCTTGAGCGGACCTCTGGGGGTGGCAACGACGGGTGCTGCTTCTGCACACAGCTTCATGCTCCTCGTTGCGTTCTTTTCTTTTTAGCCCTCTGGACCCTCGGGGTCCTTGGGTTTTTCCGGGATGGGCTGAAGCCTAGGTTCCCCACCGTGTCTCTCTTCCGCCGTCAGTCTGTCTGTCTCTCTGTCCCTGTCTGTCGATGTCCGTTCCTGTCCGAGGGTCACGAGGCTTTGAACGATTCCGACCACTCTCCGACTGACAATTTTAACTCTTAGTTGGAGTGCGAAAGACTAGAGTTATGCAGATACATCGATGCAGCGGATCAAATCCCTTCACAAAAGTTGTTCCTGTTTGTAGCTGCTAATTCAGCTACTGAGTAGCTACTTTCCCCTACATTCCGAAACTCCCTGCGGTGACTGGCTATAGCGATTTTCCGTTGTCGTTGCGACACGCTCTAAGAACTTGTCAGCAACACCGCAGCTACTCTAGACGCTACGTTGGATACATGCCCCAACCACCCACCCCTCACACACACACACCCTCCCCACCTGCTCTAGCGGCTAAGTGTGATACATGCCCACCCACCCCCACACACAAACCTCACCGACCTGGCTCTACGGCTAAAGTTTGGATACATGCCCTAACACACCACACCCACCCCCACCCACACACAAACCACACCACCACAGCCCGCAATCGTTTCCCCACAACAAAACCACACCACGACATCCCGACCCCCACACACAAACCACACCACCACCTATACACACTTACCACCCCACACCCAACACAAACCCAGCACCACCACAATACCACCCTTCCCACCACCCACACATAACCCCACACCACCACACCCACCCACACACACAAACCCACACACACCCCCACAGCACAAACCCACACACAACCCACACCCCACACATCCACCAACAAACCCACCCCAACCACACAAACCACACTAACCACATTCAGCCACCCCCCCACATCCCACACACAAACCCGCATCAACCAGCACTACCACCTAGGTGCCCACCTCCATACCCACACAAAAACACAGCACCCACCACACAGACCCCCATCACACAAAACACACACCGGGCCACCCCCACAAATAAACACACCAACCACAACATAACCGAACCCACCGCACCCGCCACACCAAACCCACACACCACCGCACACCCCAACAGTTCCAACCCACACTCCACTCCACCTCCACTACACAATACCCCACCACCACAACACACCCCTCCACATAAGCACAACCACACCACACACCCACTACCCCAACACAAACCTCACACCACCACATCACACTACACCACCCCACACACAAACCCACACCCACAAACCACCCCCCACCACAAAGCACTACACCACCACACCCACCCCCACACACAACACACCACCAAACCCCCAACACAAACCACACCACCACCACTTCTGAGAGAACCACGAACATCCACCACCAACATCACATACCCACCACCACACTACAAAGCCCACACCACACACCCCCATCATCTCACATCAACAAACGGCCGCACAACCACACTACCACCGAGTTCCACGCTCCACACCCATCACCAACACACACCAGTCACCACAAGACCCACACACAACACACCGACCCCCCACACAAACACAGCACCTGCCAACAGGACCCCACACACAGCACACAGCCGGACCCCCCACAGCACATTGTCGTATAAACCGCAACACCACACTGAACCACCCCCCCGCCACGAGAACAAACCCACAACTACAACCGCCTAGCCCCCACACACAAACCCACACCAACCACATCCACCCCACCCGAGACACAAACCCACAACCACCCACCCACCTCCACACACAACCCCACACACCACACAACATGAACACACACCACCATCACACTAACCCACCTCACCCCACACACAACCACACCACCACAATACCACACCAGTCCCACCCCCACAGCAAACGCACACCCCACACCCACCCCACACACAAACCCACACCACACCCCCACACACAAACACACCACCACCTACACCCCCACATCACCACCACACCCACCCCAACACCACAAACACCACACACCACACTACCACTACCCACACCACACACCCACGCCACACACAAACCCACAAGCCAACTACACCTAACCCACCTCCAACCCCCACACAAACCCACACACACAAAACAGACCCACCACAAACCCTGCCACACCACCACCATCACACTCACCACCCCACCCCCACACACAAACCTCACACTACGCACAATACCACCCACCGCCCAGCATCACAATACACAAGATTCACCGATCGAAACCCACCCAGCACACAAACCCACACAACACCCCCACACACAAACCACACCACCACCACACCCCCACACACCACACACCGCACCCCAACACACAACACCACACCACACACTTACTGACACTCACCGCCACACACCCACCCCCCCCACAGCCCACACACAAACCCGCACAACACAATCTACCACCCCCACTCCACACCCACACACAAACACACACCACACACGACCCCCAGCACAAGACACCACGACCCCCCACACCCAAACCAT